>VWYH01003955.1:86710-132602 GCA_013399365.1 Pampusana beccarii | reverse complement strand
GGCGGGGAGGGAGAGCGAGCGCCCGGCCGGGCCGCCCCCCGCTCCCGCCCGCGGCGCGGCCGCCCCCTCCCCCTCACCTGGCGGGAGTGGGCCTTGGGCTCGGGCGGCTTGAAGAAGGAGTCGGGCAGCTTCCGAAGCCGCATGGGCAGCGTGTGCGGCACGTTGGCGCCCTTGGGGTTCATCACGGCGTTGAAGAGCGCCTCCAAGTCGGTCTCCGAGTCGCCCCGCACATGGACGATCTGGTGCCCCGCCGGAGGGGGCCCCGCGCCCGGGGGCTGCGCCGCGCCGGCCGGGGCCCCCGACACCGCGCCCGGGGGCTGCTGCTGCGGCTGCTGCGAGGCCGGGGGCTGTGCTGGCTGCGGCGGCTGCTGCGGTTGAGGCTGCCCGGGATCCATGGCTCCGTCGGGACCCCCCGGCGCTTCCCTGGCGGGGTTCGGCGGCTCAGAGCCCGGGTTCCCAGCCCCGCATGCCCCGCTCCCCGGGCCGCGGCTCGTCCTGCTGTTGCCGGTGCTTCTCACCCCTCGGCAGGGGAAACCGACCCGGCCGCAGCAACTGGCAAAACAACTCTGGCCGTGCGGCGCTTCCCCGAGCCCGGCCCAGCCCGGCCGGCGCCTCTGTCCCGGCGGCGGAAACTAACTCACACAACACACCAAACAAAAGTTCGGAGTTACGCCCGCCCGAATCACTCTCCGCCGCCGGCTCCGCCCACCTGAGCCCGCCCGCACCGTATCCGACCGAAGCAGCCTGTGCCGCGCAGCTCTTCTGTGTGCGCCCGCCCGCACCACCTACTCCTCGAGGGGCGCCCGGCGCGAGGGGCGCTGCTCGGCTGCCCCCGGCCCCCGCCGCGCTACGGCCCGCAGCCGCCTCACGCCTCGGCTCGCCGGCCGCCCCGCTGCCCCTCCTTGCGCGCCCGTCCGCACCTCTCCCAACTCCCGCCCGCCCGACCTCGGCTGCCACGGAGCGCTGCCGTCAACCAGAACTTTTTTCTCCTTCCCGAACTTCTATCCCAACTTCCAGGCGGCCCCGCTCCCCTCCCCCCCGGCCCGGAAGGGGGTGCCCCCGCCGCCCCCGCGGGATCCGCCGCCGGGCAGGGCTGCGCCTCACACGGGTCCCGCCCGCGGGGCGTGAGGGGGGATCGGCCCGGGACGCCTCCCTCCGGCCAGCGCCCTCCCGCAGCGAGGGCGGCCGAGGGGGGGAGGCGGNGCCTGCCGGCCCCCGCCTCACCTGTGGGCGGCGGGGCGGGCGCGCCCCGGGCGGCACCGGCTTCCCGGGGCTGTCACCGCCGGGACCAAGCGGGGCCGGGGAGAGGGATGGAGGTCGGCCGGTCGGCGCGGGGCCTGACGCCCTTCGTACCAATCCCACAGAGATTTCATTGACTCGAGAGCCTGCCCCTGCACTTACCGCGTTGTGGATGTGAACCGTTGGTTCATTGAGGGACGAGACATCAGAGGAATAACCTTTTATTAGATAAAACGGGTGAGGGAAGAGAGGACCAAACTGCCAGGAAAACGGCTTGGATCAGTATGCTTTTTCAGTACAGGAAAGTTACACAAAACTTTTATCGCTACCCCAATCACAACATCTTTGTGAGGGTGTAGCCGTTCAGAGTGTGTGATGGAGGAGCACGTCCTTCCTGAGCAAACCGGGCGAATTCTACCTGAACTGGTGCAGACAGCAGGCCACCTCCATGACAGAACTGGAGAAGAGCCAGGTTGATATCTAGTTAGTAAATAAGCCTCCACCAAAGCAGTGATAGAGAGTGTGCACGTGTCGCTTGCAGGGATCCACAATCAAGTAGGCGAAAGTCTGTTCGTGGCTTTTGCTCGAAGGGTAGCACAGGCCCTGATCATCCTGAGAGAAAGTAAAAAAAACCCAGTATTAGCGACAACATGGATACCCATGAGAGAAGTCATAAAATCTGAACAAAATGCATCATTTTGTTCCAATTGTATCAGTTTTTCACGACAAAATAGAATGAATGCATCATAGTCTATCCATGAGGATCCTGACACTACAAAATGCACAGTAGATCTGTCTGAATAGTTCCAATAACCTTGAGGTAAATGTAATATTAATATCAAGCGTAAAGTTAAACATATAAGTATGTGTTTACATAATTAGAGCCTAAAATACAAATGGTTAAATATGTAGGGGTCCAATAATTTCCTTTGAAACAAAATAACTTAGGGATTCTATGTTAATACATAAAGCTGTTCTATCAGTAATTCTTTTCCACTTAACCTTTGCTAATGCATGTGTTCAGTTTTAAATACTTGCATTTAAGGAAAACCCTAGTTACAGCTCTTATTAACAACTTCAACAGTTTGTGTGCTTATCCTCAGAAAGGGTTTGAAGGTAATCTGGGCACCTAGCCCCAAAATCCTCATTCTGAAAGAACAGGCTCAGCTAAGAACCAACACAAGAACGGGACTCTTCAGTTTGACATCCTGTTTCTGCACATGCCAATAAATCTCCAGTATTGTTAGAGCAGTGCAGCTCGACACACACGTCAAATCCAGAAGGGATCCAGATACTGGATGGAGGGTTGATTTACATCTACATCAACAAATACGTAGCTGATACCTCCTAGCTTTTAAAACACGTAACAGTTTCCTCTCGCTCCCCAATACTTTATACAACAGTTGAGGAGATGTAGGTTCTGTCCCATTATTTTTTCCTGAGGGAAATTGCTATATTGCATATATTGTCAGTTTTCTCCAGGAAAATTTTCAACTCCTGGATTACAGACTACTCCAGGTTAGAGGCACATCTCTCACATTCTTTTGTTGAAGCTGTCTTCTTTCACATAAAATAATCCGTCTTTTTTTTGGACCAGGGAAACAAAAAAACCTGTCACCTCTCAGTGGTTAAAGGAACTCAGAAGGAAAAGGTCTGGGTTCCAATTTCTACCCCAAGGACCGTTTGTGAATTTATCCAGTAGCTGCTACTAGCGCCCCATTTTGTCCTGTTATTTCAAAGAGGATGAACACCATACATGTTCTTGTCTCTTCCTTTGAGGGATTGTTCCAAATCATAAATCTTAAACGAAGATAAGCACCACCGTAAAAGCATTGTTTAAGACAGGTAGAATTTTGTTAATGTTTATTCATGGCATTTTCCAAAGGTAGCCAAATGCCACAAGCTAAAACTAGCATTCTGTTTTTAAGCAACGCAGCATACAAGTTCTGTAGGTCCAATATTAAGATGCTGAGCTCTCTTTGGGTGTGTTTTAGGGATACATGTGTAACAAACACTGAATTTGCAATTGCAGCAAGGAGAGCAAGCTTTAAGATTCTCCAGTACTCGGCATCACAATGCCTTTGGAGTTGGATCCCAAAATAACTTAAACTCATGCACAAAACCAAAAAATAAGCAAGAGAAGACCAACATCAGGATGTGATTGCTAGTTAAACTTATTTTCCCATTGTTACTGGAGATCTGACTCCGGCAGTCCTTATGGAATCGACCAATGTCGGTTAAGGTTTTGACTGCACAAAGGCAGTGTTAGCTCGCTAAAAATTTGTTCAGGAACTCAAGAACAAAATGGAGTTAAGTTCTGGCGATGAGGCACTTCAAGAAACTCCAGAATACACCAAACCTGGTATCAGGAAAATAATAAATCTAATTAAATGAAAAGGGTTCTTAAATTTATATTCATTGGTCTTGAAAACACTAAAATACTTGAGCATAAAGGCTCTGGAATTTGCACAGACATACTCTGTTTTTTAGAGCAATAGGGTCCATGTTCATAAATTAGGAATCATACAAATTCCATCTGCATTGTGGACTTCAGTTCAGATGTGCAGGGGGTGTAATAATTGATTTACTGATGTTAGAGTAGCATAATTTTATTTTTTCTTTGTAGGAACACAGGTAATCAGCTGATGATCCAAGAGTCCATATGCACAGAATAATGCATACCGTAATACAGAAATAGAGATACTGCTGAACCCCTCAAACCTACATCATTTAAACATTTTTTAAAAATATGTTTTGCATAAACTATGTATTACACTGATTTCTAACACTGCCAGATTTATGGTTCAGGTAAATAAAGTTCTAAAATACCAGTTAGCATCCAAATACTTCAGCTGTATGTGCAAGGCCCAAAGTCCTCAAGGGTGTTTGGAGTTCGATAGACGACTTGGTCACAAGATTTAAAATTATTTCTCTTGTAATGCCCAGATCCATTGAATTTCGATGTTAAACAGATCTACAGACATTTACAACTACACCTTAATACCTTGCAATATTTACATCTCTGATCGTATGCTTTTTTAGATAGAGTTTCCAAAACAAGGGTTTCTTGCCCACAGCTTAAAAACCAAATAAAAAGGAAATGATGGTGTTACATAAAGTTCTTAATTCCTGATGCCATTTTTACTTGTGCAAATATACAAATATATTTATTTGTCCATTGATTAATCCAGCTTGCAAAAATGAGCATTCTTCCAGCTTCTCAGGTGCTCTTTACATCACTTTTACCAGAACAGCTTTTTTTGTTTGTTTGTTTGTTACTTTATATCAGGCTAAGAGGGTATGTCTATTTCTCTCAGATACAAACTAAGAAAACATGGCTTTAAAGTTGTCAGCTCAACACTCAGATTATAATGACACACCCTACAGTTATTTACCAAATGAACTCAGAAACTAAATCTACTGCAGTAGTTCTCTCCTTGAGAGAAGCTTTTCATCACAAGCACAAGACATTTATGCTCTAGTAGGTGCCCTTCATGTGATTTCCAACTAGAGTTTAAAGAGTTTCGATCCACACAGCCACCACAAAATCTAGACATACCCATTTAAATCTTTATCTATTCTGAGATAATATTATTTAGGATGTCCTTTAACGGAAACCAGAATTTCAGAACTTTCCTTCACCTCACAGGTTTTCAGAATGTGCAGTAAAGTCCAATTTTCCCTCAAGGCTACAGGGAGGATAGCATGCTCTGTATTTATGCTGGATTTTGTTTTGTCTGTCCATTTTCTTTGTTTTCAAAAAAAGTTGCTGAAGTTTGTGGTTTTTCTTTTTTCTTTCTTTCTTTGTTCTTAATCTTGATGTTATCAAATGTGTGGCAGAGACAGTTATGGGAGTTTTTAAATATCATGCATCTACCTAAACATAGAAATCTGTAAAGCTGACATCAATACATTTGATTTAGAGACAGGGAGGAAACAGTGATAACAGAAGAACACCAAGTTACTAGTTTTTTGCTTTTTAATTTTATTTTTATTATAGTCTACGGCCTAGTAGAAAGGTATATTTTGATACACCCATCAAGTGCTTATTTTCAAAACCTTTCAAAAGCCTTTTATGTATCACTCATAGTACTTAGATGATGACCCACGGATGAACAACAGAGCTATTGGCAACCTACAGGGAAGTTTGGGCAGTCTGAAATGACATCAGCCAGTTCTTTTGAAAGCGGGTACATCATCTGACATTTAATTATTACATATTCTGGTTACTCAACAAGAATTTGTAGTAGTTCATCCTACTCTAACAATTAAATGACAGATATGCTGAATCTCGTAAACATGCAGACAGTTCTCAAACTTATCTTGATGGTAAATGTATGATTTTGCAAGAGAAACAGATAGGAGCGATACTTGGCAAGGAAGGGGAAAAGCACCTAGCAGTCATCTTACCCCCCAGCCTTGTTGTGCACTAAACTTCCCTACAGTCTTTGCAGAAACAGATGCAATGCAAACTGTTCTGAAAGCTCCAGCAACATTGCTGAAAACATAACTATAGGAAGTCAAGAGTGGATTCTTAAATCTCCCTGCTATCTCAAGTAGATCAAAGACCAGAATTATTCAGAGCCAAATGTATGGTTTTTTCATAAACTAGTTTCTGGATGACTATTATGATTTCAAGTGTAATCCAGTAAACCTGTTGTTAGTGAGCCAACTTTAGTTGGTGCTTACTGATGAAGAGTTAGCAAAGAGGACAAGAAAGGATGAGATCAGGGAAAGAGTTCGTATTAAAAAATGGCAACTATAGAAAGAGAACCCTTTAAAATGCAATATTATGCTTTGTGTAAATGTCAATTCATTTTCATGTTATTCATGTTACTTCCAATAAATTCCTGTACCAAAAATTATTCATACTTACATATGCAGACACCCTGAAGACTGAAGAAATAATATGTATTTCTTTTGTTTCAGGATCCTTTCGAACACTGAAATACAAGGGAACAATACATACTTAATACGTACAATAGGCACTGATTATTAGAATCCTTCATTTAATAAAAATTTTTTTAACATATGCAGCATGTTTTCACTCAAATATGATCAAGTTCAAATTAACAGTTAAAAGTTCAACTCAAGCAACATTGACTATGAAAAGGTATGTTGGCCATTGTTAGGCAATGTGAATATTAAGACATTGTACTGAAAACTATTGAATGGATCTAGTCATCTGAGTTGGTTTCACTGTTTTCAGCTACTAAATCAGAGCAATATTACCCAGGCCTATATGACTCCAATATAAAGTTTGCATTTTGATAGCTATGAAAAGCTATTCAGCTAAACATTTTGTAAAAAACTTTTCACATAGTATTTGAGAAAAAAACCTGCGAAGTGACCTGCATCTTAATACAGACCACAAGAAGCAGCAGCAGTACTGGTGAAGAAATGCAGACTTCAGCTCATTTTAAATGAATATAGTTATAGTTTAGGTTCATTTTTCCTCCTTTGGGTTGTTGAACATATAGAGAGCTATACAACTTAGGATGGTATTAGTTCTGGACTTTTGTATTTCTAGACTGTGTTGGTTGTGAAGACTGCCATTGCTTCCATTACAATTACTAATAACACTAAGTATTTTTAAAGTATCATTTTTCCTCAGGTCTGCTTTAAGTTATACTTACATTTCTTCATACGTTAGGTCATGTCACTTCTATTAATTTATGTAATTTCACAGATTCCTATTTACATTAACTCACTGAGGAGCCATTGACCCTCATGAATTCCATACTTATACAGTTCCACGAAATTCATCGTTCAAAACCTGCCTTGTCATAGACAAGTTCCGTTCCCAGGAAAGGTCCCAATGTAGCCAGGTTGCTGGAAGATATGTGTCCAGCACGGCCCAGTTGTGCACCACACCAGCTCCAAGCTGTCTGTGACAGCAACCGCCCTATTACTGCTGCTTTTGCAAAGCTTCTTTTTATAAGAACAAACCCCAAATCAACCCAGCATTCTCTTTGTTGATTCAATCTCTCCATCCAATAAAAGAAATTGAGTCTCCTATTAACTGATTTAATCTGTAAAGTAATGACGAAGTTGTATATGAATTAAGTCTATACTGTGAAGTTGGTCTTTCTTGTGGTGAGTCAGTAACGAGGCTTTCCTGGAATTTTTTTCTGGAACTGACATGTTGATATACTCAACAGTGGGTCAAGGCAGCACTGCTGAAACCGGTGCTGGCCCCAGTTGTCTGCTTCACCACCGCTCTGGAGATGGTTGTCTTCCCAACCGGGATCAGCTCAGCTGGTTCATGACTCAGCTCCTGCACCACTGCACTTTACAGACCAGCACATTAAGATAAACTAAACTGGATGTGGGTTTATGGTAACGTACCGGGCTGTAAACTGCAGCAGTTCAGGAACTGTTTAACTGTCTCTGCTGAAAGAGTGACAGCTTTCAGAACAAGGCAGAGAGGGTCAGTGGGATCAGCACTTTCTACCCTACATCAACACCCCAAAAAGCTACAGTTGTGTTTAAGTTACTCCGGCTTCACATTCCGATGTCTGAAAACGAAAACTTTTCATTTCTGGTTTCTTAATTTTTCTGTGATTTATATCTAGGATACCAAAGTAAGGGGTGACAGAGAATAAGGTTTCCTATGTATTCCACTGCCTTCAGAAATTTTCCCTTTATCATTAGCTTCCTGTAAGCAATTTTTCAGAATGTTTATTTCTAGTACTTTTCTTAATTTCTAAGGCAAAATAATATATCTGCCAAAATCAGATGGGATTCTTCCCTTCCTGACTTGAAAGAAACCAAGAATTTGCCTTTGACAAGTTCATTTGCTCTTTTTCCTTTTTTTTTTTCCCCCAAAAGTTTTAGAAAAAAACTACCTTGTTTTTCTTGAAGATGATAGTATTTCCTTACAAATAGTCCTAATACCCCCCTTTCTTCTTTCAAACTGTTAACTTCTCAACTGTTTATTGAATATGGTAGTTCCTTCATCGTTTTAATGTGCATCTGTTCTCTTTTTATGAAAAGCAAAGTTCCTTATCATCTCTCAATTCACTTTGGGTTCTGTTTATATCCTAACCTTACTAGCAATATTTTACTAAGCTTTCCAAACACTAAAAGAACAAGTCAGTGCTTTCATATAAATCCATTTCTTATGGGGGAAATGCCATTGAGATGGTACAGAAGGAAGAAGACAACAGTGACTACAAGAGACTACAGTGGCTGTCACCATGGAGAGACACTGTCAGGGTTAAGTACAGACAAGATTTATCAACAAATACTCAGAGGTTACATGTATTCAGAGCTTACATGTATTCTTCAACTAAACCAAAAATTCTGCAACAAGGATTTTGAAATTATTTAGTTTACACAGCATGACACAACGCTAACATTTTGGATGGATTTAACTGGTCACAGACTAATTACTGCTGGATTAGTAAAAGACAACAAGTTGTGCATGAATTCATTAGGAAGTAATTATTAATCCTTTTTACAAAGGAGAAAATGTCTGCCATTTAAGAGTTGTATTTGGAATTCCCTAGCTGTACTTGTAAAATATCTAGAGTGGTTAATTTCAAAAGATTATTGCATTCTCTCATAACAAAGCAATATACATGGAAATGCTTTAATAAAATGAAGTCTCGAACCTTTTGGAACTACTTTGACTGCCAGTGCCCTGGAGCTAGAACTCAGGAAAGGCTAGAAAAAAAGGCTGCAAGAAAGAGAAGTGGGAAAAAGCTCGCAATAGGTTTGCCACTCTGGCACTAGAGACACTTTGTGGAACTCTTCATGCCAAGGCTTTTTTCCATGAGAAAAACTGTTACAGGACCAAACAGTGGTGATTTATAGCTCTACAAGCATGTCCTGGTGGACAGCAGGATGCCCATGAGCCAGCACTGTGCCCTTGTGGCCAGGAAGGCCAATGGCATCCTGGGGTGTGTTAGAAGGGGGTGGTTAGTAGATGGAGAGAGGTTCTCCTTCCCCTCTACTCTGCCCTGGCGAGACCACATCTGGAATATTGTGTCCAGTTCTGGGCCCCTCAGTTCAAGAAGGACAGGGAACTGCTGGAGGGAGTCCAGCGCAGGGCAACGAAGATGATGAAGGGAGTGAACTATCTCCCTTATGAGGAAAGGCTGAGGGAGCTGGGTCTCATAGCTTGGAGGAGACTGAGGGGTGACCTCATTAATGTTTATAAACATGTAAAGGGTGAGTGTCACGAGGATGGAGCCAGGCTCTTCTCAGTGACAACCAACAGTAAGACAAGGGGCAATGGGTATAAACTGGAACACAGGAGGTTCCACTTAAATTTGAGAACAAACTTCTTCATGGTGAGAGTGCCGAAGCACTGGAACAGGCTGCCCAGGGAGGTTGTGGAGTCTCCTTCTCTGGAGACATTCAAAACCCGCCTGGACGCCTTCCTGTGTAACCTCATCTGGGTGTTCCTGCTCCAGCGGGGGGATTGGACGAGATGATCTTTTGAGGTCCCTTCCAGTCCCTAACAGTCTGTGATTCTGTGATTCTGTAATGATTAGTCTAAGTTCATCTGTGGGGGCTAATTTTTCAATGCATGTCAGCTAGCAGCTAATAATTAATGTACTATCCATTTGTTTTTCGCCCAGCTTCCTGAGCCCTTTGAGACATAAAAATTAAAGCTTAAGAAGAATACATCTACAGAATTTTTAATCCCACAAAAAGTTTTTAGAATCATGTTATAAAGAGTAAAAAGTATCAATGAGACTGCAATCCAAGATAAAAAGAAACCAGATGGAGGACAGCAGTCTAGAAAAGAAGAATTTAAATAATAGTTGATTTTCAACAGGAATTTGAAGGCGAACTGTTTGGTAAACAGTTTTCATTGCTTTATTTTCTGGTGCAATTTGTGCAAAAATGAAGTAAGTAACACAGTGCACAACATGGACTAGAAATTTGAAATTAAGTCAAGACTGTGATCTGAGTGTCCCTCTTCAGAGCTGCATTGCTTATCCTTTCATTGGCTTTTTCTCTCTTAAGAAGATGGCAATAAAACTGCAACATCATTTTCAATAAACTATGGGCAGGGGGAAATGAGGCAAAGCAGGAGATAACCATGATGTTGAAAGGGGAGAGAAAGTCTGAAATGTCAAGATCAAAAGCTGTTTTCATGGGACCAACAGAGAACTTAATATCAAAGGAGCAAGATAAAAGATTGAGTTAAATTGTGAGTTTCTTTTTCAGCTGCTAGTCAGTGTTAGTGCCAGCTCCACTGGCGGTGAGAAACCAGCAGACATTTATAGGCAGGGAAATGGAGAGATGTGGTAGATAAATATTGAGGAACAGTTATGTCACATGAACTGTGTAGATGTACTTTAAAACTTTGGAGGATACAAAGCAAGCTGTGAAATGGAAAAACAAAACAACAAACAAAAACCCCCACCCAAACACCAGAAAACAGAGGAATGGACTTGAAACTTGAAAAGCTTTCTGTGATATTGTATAAAGGAAAGAAAATACAACAGAAAAAAAATCACAGAAATATATGAAGAGCCAATAGGGTATAGAAAAAGCAAACCTTGAAAGCAGTTCTTAATTAACAAGAACTACTTGACATCCTTATCAGGTTTTACAGCAGGAAGAGGAAAAAGAAGGGGAAAGGTTTAAGGAGACAGGAAGGTAAAGAAAAGGAGTGGCTTAGAATAAAACTTGAACCTGTTAGAAAACAACTCAACAGCAATGAGAAGCAATGAAGTGAAGGAACTGATTGGATTTGTGCTTTGTCCTAGGTCAGTTCAATAACACAAGAGCAGAAGCAGCTGTGGTCAATGCAGAGTCAACTAAAGCCAAGGATTAGGGTAACAAACAGCTCGCTTCAAGTGCAGGGCGAACCATTTAAAAGAAAAAAGGAGGGTAGAGCTGAAGCACTGATAGATCCTTTTACATCATATTCTATTTCTAAAGAACCCACTTGATTTCCATCTATGTATGATATGAAAATATCAAAACTAATTACACTAAATGGAAAGCTTTGGTGACTAACCACAATATTCAAATGAATAAATGCAGCAATCCAAGTTTGCTATTTCTAAAAAAACTTCTTGGAATACTGATAATGCTCAATTTCTCTGTTTCAGTGTTTTCTCTGAAAGTATAAACTGTTCTACTCCTATTTAAATCATATATTTCAGATGAACCTGGGAAACAGCCTATGACTAAATCAACTTGGACCCTGAAAAGTACTGACCAGTGGAAAATCTGAAAGCTGCTTAGAAGTTATTAAAGTTTTGTAAGCTTCTTTGGTTAAGTATTAAAAAAATTCAAAAAAAACCCCAAATATTTTAAATATTTTGTTTGAATATAGCAAGCTATACGCAAGTGCTACGGAAGTGAAGAAATATTCAGGTGATTTAAGAATCACTGGGTCTAATCCTTTCACTGCATCTTCGTTCAGATATATAATTTTTACTCTTAAGTTTAACCAAAAATATTAAGAACAGACTTAATGACAAATACATCTTACATGACTTTTTTTCCTAGTATGCTTTTGTAAAATCTTAAAATAGGAGATGAAATAACAGTTGGTCATCACAGCATTCCAAATAGAGCTGAGAAGGAAGAAAAATACCAATCTGTACATTAAGCAATTTGAAGCCTCTCTAGTGTACATTCCGGTGCATGACTTAGTATCTTCTCTATCACAGTTCTTGTACCAGCTCACATTTCAGAGGTCTGCAATTGTTTTCCATTGTTTAGGTTAATATTGTTCTTTATACTATCCCACAAATACTTAGTGGCAAAGTGTAATATAATATAAAATTTTAGTAATATAATTTCCCATTAGTTTAGCTAGGAATGAGTCTTTGCAGAACCAACAACTATATTCCATTCCCACTGGCAAGGAAATAAGAAATTTTGTCAGAGAATCAGCATATGGACATATCAAAAACAGGAAAAAAAATTGCCTTTTTTTTTTCCTGAGTTAGAACCTCTGATCAATCACATCTAATCTCAAGAAAAAAAAATATAAAATTCCAAACAATTCCATACAGCAGACCTGTCAAAAAATGTGTGTCAACTTAAGTATTTCAGTTTTTAAATCTAAGCCAAAAGCAGCTTGAAAGTAGTCCAAGACTATACATCCAACACTTAATTGTTTATATTTTGACAATGGCAATGGGAACATAGTCTGGTTCCAGTGCCATGTCATATTTTCCATTACAGAAACAAAAATCTTTAAAATGGGAGTGAATTACAAAACATTAATGTTCATCTATGTAATATTTAAGAACTTTTTATGTGGGATAGATGCCATTAAGATTGCATATATTTTGTTATTGTACTACTTCCATCATTACCTGTTATTTTGATAGTTGAACACAAATAAGCTTGTGGATTGATTAAATAACAGCTCCATGTTTGAAGCAATAACGCACAATAAATTTACATAAATCGACACAAAATATCTATTCATAGCACATACATATACAATTGTATAAAACGAAAGTCGCTTACCTCACCAAATCTTTATATAAAGCTTTTGTAGTTTCTAAGTACGGGTCAACTACATCCTCAAACTGGCAAAGAGATCCTCCAATGCAAAGATGCTTAAAAAGACAGAACAGAAATTCCTGGCGATCCAGTTGACTGAATAAGTCATAATGGTCTGAATCTTCCAGAAGCAAGACCTTGTGGAACAAGAAAATAACAAAGAAGTCAAATAGAGGAAAATTTCTTATTTGAGATTAAGTTTATAAACAGTGCAACTACTTTGCTATATGTCACACAGAGTTTATGTCCATATGAAATATATGAACTAGGGATGGGAATAAATAAGTACTTCTCTCTAAATCCTTCTTCCAATGACACAATTATGTACAAAATTTATAGATACAATATAAAGAAGAATCACTGTCAGATCTGTGTCCACAAGACATAAGGGAAGATTTTTCAAGAGTCTCATTGTTCACCAGTTAATTGTCCATCACACTAACAAAACAATCAATAATCTGAATATAATCTAGCTACATTTGGTATGTCAGTCAACGCTAATTAGTTTGTCTTTGGTAACTTTGCCTACATTTGCTTTTTTTACTCTAAGTTTACATGGTTATCTCACATTAGTGAAGGAATCCCAAGGATCTCCCAGAGAAGATCACTCAAAGTCACACCATTCTTTACTGCAGACTCTAGGGAGCCTTTATCTGTAGCCTGGATAAACCAGACGTGCTGTCCAGCTGCCTCCATGCGTATTATGTGAACACAGAGGACTTGCTGCGTCAGTCCCAACACTGCCCACTGTAAGGGTGGGCAGGAATTGTAACTAAGTATGGCTACAAGGCGTTTGAGTCACAGCAGCCAAACTACAGATGCCAACCCAGGCAAACTGGTGAAAGCTAGACATGAGCTTCCTGCTCTCTGGCCCTCTTTATAACATGGCTACACAACCTCAGTGAGGAAGGATCTGGGCAGCAGCTGCTGATATGGATCCCAATCCCCTTCTTGGTTGAAGCAAGTGAAGATGTGGCAGGTAGGGCAGAAACCTGGAGTTTTGCAGGTTGAAGGCGACCCCTAACACCAGGAGACAGACAGTTTGCTGCCCCCTACAGACTGCCCTCCTGGGGCGCTGACTGGTTTAATATCAAGCCTTGACACAGTTCCTGGAAGATTTTCACTCTTCATTCTTTCTGCCATGTTAGGTCTTACAAGTAGGAATCACATTCATTTCAAACAAATGTGAATCCTTTAACTAGCAAATGCAGACACACGCATCCCTTCCAAGGGAAGGAAAATGGAAAGAGACTGAAACTCCAGTGATAGCTTATTTAAAATGTTGCCTCTAACTTTCCTACATCCAATATACTTAATTTTCAGAAAACATTTCACACATACCCGACTTATAAATAAATACAAAGTATTTTGAATTGCTAGGCTACAAACCACAGCTGAAATTCAAACATGAGCTTGAGTTCTCTCCTTTTCCCAGAACTTTACAAGACAGACCAGTATTTCAGGCCACATCCTGTAACCAGTGTCACTGGTTCAAATACGTTGCCTTCAAAGGCTTTGCCAAGTGAAAATGAGTGCAACTCTATAATTATTAAGTACTTACGATGATTATATATACAAGGAAGAGCAAAATCCTGTTCTCCCACACCATGCTAATGCTAAACAAACATGAGTAAAAAAAATATGGTTTAGGTTATGAAGTCAAAAGAAACACAGTGAAGACATCTGTTGATTAAGAAGGTGTCAGTATTAGATTATTTTTCAGAATAATCTGCTCTCTAACACATCCACTGGAGCATAACAAACAGTCTTTACCTTGCAGGCCTGTTTGAGAGTTATATTTAGTCCTTTTCCAGTGTTACACTGAAAAATAATTTCCCTTTTCATAGTTTCCTCTCCTTTGTTTCAGTGAAAATATATGAGGATGCTTTTCTTTAAATGCCTTCACATATGATATGGTCAGCATTCCAGCCAGGAACACTTCAGGATGTAGCTACGAGTACATTCCATTTCATCAACTACCTGGAAGGTCAGAGGGACCCACAGCTCTGAGTTTCATGGAACGTGTCCATTAGCACCACTTGTCTTCCCCTCCTGGGCAAATGAGCAGCTGCGTTTCCCCTGCCCCCCCAAGCACTGACTGCTTGAGACAAGAGCGAGCAGAAGAATGTTTTACTTTTCTTTCCCACCTGAAAACGAAAGAGGGTCCACCTAGAAAACAGCCATTGATTTCACACATTCAGGCACTGCAGTGATTACCAAGGCCCATTTTTAGCATGGAAAGTATGCATTGTCAGAAACAAATAAACAAACAAACCCTGAAAAACATGTCTTTATGGTACCTAATAGAGTAAGAAATTATTCATTGCTATACTGACCTTCCTTAATTCATCAGAGATGAGAATATCATTGTAAAAGTCATCATAACATTTCACAATGCCTCCAGTTTTTCTAACAACTCCTTCAGAGTATAGGCGATCGAAAAATGACATGGAAGTCTGTGTACACGGCACCACTGTAGCTTCAATATCTGTCACTTTGGAACCTGGAATATAGAGGAAGCCTTCACTTCAAGTCTGTTGCAATAAATGAAATAGAATTTCCATGTACTAAGGGTTTTACAATAATTCGTAATTTGATACAGTGTGGAAATATTCAACTTCTCTAAATGGTTGTGTGAGGCATATTTAAAAAAATACAGATCACATAAGTATGACTCAATCATACGGTTCCTCAAAAATAAAAGAAAGCTAAGAAAGAAACAAGCATAAAGAAAACATTAAATTCATCTGACTACTACCATCTATTAAGGCTCATGTGTTTGCTCCCTCTGTTGGCAATGCTGTCAATTGAAACAAGTAATACATGAAACACCATGTGAAACTCAGCGTCACATTAGGTCACACCCTTAGAAAATCATATTCCACAGCTTAAGCCTTAAAGAGTCTGCGGACAAAGACCAAATCTGGCATGATGAAGTACAAAAATCAATAGCTGCTTGCAGCACCCCACAAAGTGAAAACCAAACTGAACACAGCCCAATCAAATTTTTGTTTTGTTAAGTATTATACCTGAAGTTCTTGAAAAACTATTTTGGAGCTGTAAGCTTTACTAACCAGCTATTTCAGGAGATGGAAAAGGTACTATCAGCAGTTCCTGTATGAAGCAGGAGTATTATCGCTGTAACCATTAAGTGCACTTATATATATATATATTTGTTTTTTATTTTTTTTCCTGTACTTGGAAGTCATCCAAGGGACGATCCTGTTGCTCATGGACATCTATTGCCATTTGAGATACCCTACAGTATTTTACTTAGTGAGGTATCAGTCCATAAGGGCACGTATCTTCTCTCTATACAGTGTTACATCTACAAATCCATATGCATGGTGTTAGATAACTTACGGCATCTCAAATAGCATTAGATTCCATGTTTAAGAAGCTTTGGACTCAGTCCAGTTCTATCTGCTCTCTATAGTCCAAGTGTTCAGACCAAACGTTACACCATGTTCTCATCTCCAAGTCCCCCTGAACACCCTTCAAAGTGCTTCTGAACGGGAGAGGGGAGGAGGCCACGAGCGAGCATGAGCAGAGTGAGCAAGCAACAGCAGGGCAAAGCGGCTCAGCAGAGATCATATTCTCAGCATTCCAGCTTCCTGTGACTTTACTCTTATCTTTTCTCCTCTGTAGGTTCTCTTGATGGGAGACTGGTCAACATCACAATATCAAAAGGGTTCTGTGCACACAATTAAAGATAAAATTAAGTGGTGTCCTGGCAAACTGACCTACAGGATCACTGAACACTAGCATTTAGGAGATGTCCAAATTTCACTCTAGGTGACACTACTTCAGGAAAATAAACATGCCGAAAAGGGATGTATGAGCCATGATGCTTCCAAGAGCACCTATCATTTCATTCTGATCCTAATCTTTGCAAGCATAGCATAACCTAAAATTTCTCTTGCCACCACACTTCCAAAAAGTCTTCGGGACTTCTCCCATATATCATTACACAGAGATTATTTATTCATAGGTGAATTTGGACTGGCATTTTGGTATCTAACTCCATGTAAACAGTACCATCTAGCTGATCAACACTAATAAAAAAATTCATGAGAAGTTAAAAGTTGATGGCTTGGAAGTGTGTCTACTTAAGGTAAAAATACTGGAATGAAATCTGATAATTATTTTATTGGGCCAATGTGATGTAAAGAAAATTGGCTATAAAGAAAATCCTGACATTTAATTGCTTTGCTTCACATCTACAGATATGGTTATGAAAAAGGGTACCTTTTATTAAAGAAAAATGGTTAAGGACATTCTTCTACCTGTCCACATAGTGACTATAAAAAAATAATCAAATTATGTAACCAAAATCTTAAGTCAAAAAACCCCATGACTTACAGCCTCACAACTAAGGAAAAAAGCCAAAACAAAAACCAAACACAAAACAAACAAACAAATACTCACAAAAAATCCCAAAGAAACAAAAACGCCCAAAACAACAAAACAAAACCCCACAACTGATGTTTTTTAATTTATTTATGCTTCCTGGCAGCGCCTCCATCATGAGACTCTTCTAATTGTCTAGTTTCCTTTCCAAGGGATAGAATTTTTATTTCATAAGAGATTTAATAAGAGCTAAATCAGCCTTTAACATAGAAATGATTTTGTAAAGACCTATGATTCAAAAACTGAGTCCAGACTAATAAAAATCAGATGTCAAATGACTTGAGAAAAAAGAGACATCTTACGTTTTCCCGGTTATTGAGCTCAAAGTGTAAGAAACCGAGCTATTTATAGGCCTTTGAATTGTTAGGATTTTATTGTGGGAGGGGGAGGAAAGGAGACACACTTCTGCTGTGAAGCAAGATTTTATGAAAACTCATCAGAAAAAAGAAATCAAGAGTTTTGTCATCTATTCAGTAGTTCAGAAAACCCAACTATAAATGGAAAAGTTTAAATATACTGGAAGCTCCTATTCTTCACTTGAGTAGTAAGATTTTAAATTGGAGATTCAGAATTTCCTGGAAAAGAATGACCAGTTTTAATAACACTCTAAAAGTGAGCAATAAAATAGGAAGAAGAAATGCCCTCACAACTCTGCAATTGGAAAACAAGGAGCTGAGAAGTACTGAAGCAGATTAAGCTTCTTATAACAGCCAGCTCTGGAATATCTATAAAGTGCTGCCAATATACTTTTAAATTAAAACATTGCATATCTACTATGAGGCAGATAAGCCCCAGCTTAGGTATATTTAGAATTCCTTCAAAGTTTAAGAAAGATTTTTACCTCAGGGAAATCTCTTGTAACTTACTTATTACAAAACAGTTTATATATAACATACATAATGCAATTTCAGTCCTCTGTACTAAAAAGATGGTATTTCGAAAGTAAAAGGTGCAGGCTGATGATTTATAGGTTCAAATGACATCTAAATCTTTTTCAAATGATAACCTGTGACAGTAGCCTACCAAATTGCTGAGTTAAGATCACCCTCCAGATTTTAAAACTCCATTCCAAAGACAGCAGTTGTTAGATCTTTATGTACATATAGCAAGTCAAGAATCTTTCTTAAGCAAATGCTAAATTTTTATTTACAAAAAAAAAGACGGTAATCCTATCCCTTTGAAGATAACTTTTCAAGTGTTAATTGAGCTTAAGCAGATATACTCCTGCTTCCCCAAGACTGCTGACAGGTGCAAAACCAGTAATGTGTCTAAGGAAAAGCTACTACTGAGCTTTCATTGCAGCTATTTAAAAATACAAGACTCAAGACATAAGTTGGTATGCATCAAGTTTGTTCCTTTTGTTGCTTCTAGTTAAGAAATATGAGAGTAAGAGATGGAGGGAGGACTTAAAGAACGTGTCAGAACTATCAGGTACTCTGCCATGCAGCCACGGAAAGAGGAAAAAATAACCCACTACAACACAAAAAAGAGGGTGATGTGAGAATAGGTAGTTAAGTATCTGTCTGATCAAATGAAGCAGACTAGAGAATAACCTTGTGTATTGTTTACCTAAAATGTTATATTTTAAGTAATTTTAACGCTGAATCCCTTGAAACAATGTACTATTGTGGGATTCTACTAGGAATCCCAACAAGCGGGGGAGCTGGGGACACAGGAAGATGTCGCATTCCTTGGGGACCGCATGTTTTATACCGCCTTTTGATCTAACAGATGGAGACTGAGAACTGTAAGGTCTGATAACACTAAGGTGCAGACGAAAAGCAGTCAAGAGAAGAAAAAAATCAGATTAGACACAGGAGAAAAACGTAATAAATAACTTTTAGAAACAGATTTTAGGAAAAGGAGACAGATGAGTAACAGAGAGGAGGTAGAAATAAATATGAAAGTGAAACCACACCCATTGAAATAAAAAGAAAAAATAAATAAATTTTTAGTGCAAAGATAAAAGGGGACCACAGCCTGGAAAAAGAAAAGAGGATTGTGAAAACAAACACTCTCATAAAGTAATATTATGTTGATGTTTTATATAATGCTGACACCTTTCTGTGGGTCTGTAAATACTTTCTGTCCAAGCTCATGGTAAGGAGAAGAGAGGTTCCTAAGAACCTACCTAAACCCCACTTATATTATGCATCCAAAAATATCTCCCCCCCTGCAAAAAAACCCGAACATTTTTGTTTGCAAGGGAATAAATACAGTATTTGAATCAACCTAGATCATGTCATTTTCTAAAAAGCAAAGTAAGCCCATTTCCAGTATTTTCTCTCAAGAACGGGAACTTGTTTCTAAAAGAGTTACTCAACCGCGACAAGTAAATAGTATATCTGAATTCATATATGGGCATGTCTGAAGAGGAAAATACTAGAAGATTATTTTTTACCTCCTCCCACTCAAAGCTAATTCTTACTATATTTTCAAAAAATGCACATGAAGACTAAGTATAGAAAAATGTGCCAACATTCCTCACCAAAAATAGGCAAAGAATGGGAAGATGAAATTTTAAGAGCAAATGGGGTATACCAGCTGTTCAGGATTTAGCAAGGGAACCTTTCCAGTCCTCAGAACAAAACGTGTTGCTTCGGCGCTGCGGACGATTGAGCAGAATCAGGAGCTAAGCTGGGATACTTGGCAAGTGACCCTGCACTCTTAACAGGAGGTATGTAACCTACTGACCTTCGCTACAGGGACTGGCAAGTCATGGGCTAGACAGATAGCCTAAAAAATTTCTTGCCTAAAGCAGGAAAAGGTTTACTCATGGTTTGAAATATATTTATTTTCTTCTTGCTTGGCAGAGTGAAAAAGAGGTACCTGAAGGGGAACATGATATATTTTTTGCATCATATATTTCAATGGTTTCAACAGCTGGATACAGTGTTTGGAAAATGAATTTTGCTGACAAAAAGGTGGCAATGTCTAGTGTCATTGTATATAGTAGGGAAAATCGGTGCCAGTTCCAGAGAGTTGAAATGGAAAAGCTAGAAAATTACCAAAGCTCCATTAAATATTTACACACAGTGAAGTACTTGCAGACAAACCAAAAGAACTGAGGACTTCTCACTACCCCATTTTAAAATATTACAATTAAGGAAAATCACTTTGGCAATATCGGAGTTCACATTATCCATAAAATCCCACTACATTATCACATGCAATTTCCATGAAATTTTGTGTGTCATTTACATAATCAAAAATACAATTTCAAAGTGGTGCCATAAAATCATGTGCTGTTTGCTTGTAGTCTTTCATCTCCATCTACAGACATAATCGAGTGTTATAAGCAGTTAAAGATATGGCAACAAAGTAGAAGTCAACCTTGTGTGGTGACTGCAACTGGAGCAACCTCTCCCATGGCTCTTCATACCCCTCAATCACTTCTGCTGGGCAGACAGTACAGTCGCACAAGCTCAGGGGTGTGCTCTTTCTCATCTTCTGCTCTCTCAACTTACATTTATAACACAGCAATAATCAGAACTGTCCTAAATGAGGTGGTTGCACCTACAGAAGAGTGTCTTTCTCCAGATATTATCTGCATAAGGTAGTATTACAATTCCACAATTAATGCAGTTGGTTATGTCTGGACACATGACCAGGTCAACTGGATGTCATAGACCATTAAAAAAACTTCTAATAGCTTGATTTATAGATCGATCCAGGGGTCAAAGAAAAAAAAAAGTGCAAAATGTGACAATTTAGTAACAAACTGGGTAAGAATATTTTCTTACTATTTAGTAAAATAAGTCATTC
Organism: Pampusana beccarii; assembly: GCA_013399365.1. Lineage (NCBI taxonomy): Eukaryota > Metazoa > Chordata > Aves > Columbiformes > Columbidae > Pampusana > Pampusana beccarii. The sequence continues at coordinate 111,698 of VWYH01003955.1, read as the reverse complement.
TTTAAGATATTTCCACCACGTGAAGATAAATGTATATGAACTGTCATTACTACAAAATAGTAAATTAGATGAAAATTGTTACAATACAGACTTTTTAGTTTAAGATTAATTTATTCTAAACTTACCCAATGTAGTCCAGTGTCCTGAAGCTGAGAGCAACCTTAAACTGGAGTTCACATTTTGATCGTTAAAAAATGCCTATAATATTCAAATAAAAGAATACAAGTTAACGAAATGAAATAGGAATCATCATTTATAGTGCTTTGGATACTTTCAAAGCAAATTATAAGGATCCAGTTAGTAAGTAGCTTCTGTATGATCTTTAGGTTTGGATACTAAATATAGCACCACCAAAAACACGGGTTTGGAAGTTTGTGTAGCAAGTATCTTCTATATATTCAAGATATCTTCATGTACATATTTATACAGGCAATATTAAGATTTCACCATAGAGCACTTTTTAGACTAAGAACACAAAAAAATGTTGTATTAAATCCTTGGGGGTACAGAAAATGGAAGAAGAGATGAAACAATTCTATCTCTGCATGCAATGTTGTTGAAGTGAAAAATTAAATGCTAAGTATGATTGTAAAATTTACATTTTGTAAGTAAATTTGAAGCTTGGAAAAATGTAGAGACACACAAAGAATATTAAACAGATAGAGAAGAAATCCATAGGTTATTGAAGGGATGGAAAAGACCCACAGTAAGTTTTGAAGTATTCCATCTTACTGATTTATGAATTAAAAAAAAGGAGACATGCATAGTAACATTGGTAGCTGACAAGTTTAAATGATAGATAAGCCAATTAAGAAAACCCACACTTATGTATGTGAATACAAAAAGAGTGAAAATCATTGGAGAAGCTGCTAATAAAATGATGGGTTTTCAGTCTCTGCATCACCAAATCTTTTTACCGCCTCTCTGGGATAAGGAGAGATTAGACTATATAATGTAATGGTCCCTTTGTTCTCAATTAATTCACAGTTTTTCAGAGTTCATCACGTCATAGTGATATTTTTGTTTTTAATTGAAAAGAGACAAGCATGGAGAAGGTAAATGCATACCTTCAAAGAGTTGTTTTTAAAACAACAGATGTAGAAATCACACTGCTTTTAAAACCACAGATTACTATTTTTTTTTCCTGTCTGCAAATAGATGAACAGTTTTGATTTTGCAGACAACAAAAGCGGAGGACACAAAATAAGCAAGAGAATTGAGTCTCAAAAAGCTGATAGCCCCAAATTGTTGTATAAAGCAACGGTACTCGACTGATTTTTAAATCTTGCATTTTCAGATATATGGTGCATATGCACGTCTAATTGCTTGGTGCATTCACTGTGACAAAGCAGTAATAGCTGTGAGCAAGGCTACCGACTGCATTTACACCATTTGAAGTCTACCCTTGGGTGGACTTCCCAACATTAAATGTGGTGGCCAAGATCAGCATCCAGTTCAGATTTCGATTTTTAAGGATCTGGAATGACTAAATTGTTGCCCCTTAAAAAAGAGTAACATTAGCATAGATAAAAATATTTTTACTTGACAGGTAACCAACAAAGTAAGACTTGGCCACCACAACTAAATCACCTACTTTCAAAGAGACAGTGGGCAGGCAAATAGCATGTTAACACTGCTACAAAGTCTGCCATTATGCAGTTTTCCAATAGCTATAATTTCATGGAAAAAAGTCAACTTAAAATATAAAGGACTTAGAACTACCATAACAAATTCATCCTTTTGATAGGGCTTAAACGGCTGGTCAAAACCGAACGCTTGTGCTGTGATCCTGCCTTGCATGGACCTGAAATGGAAAAATGAGATTAAATATTCCGCAGACATACTAGGTACTTACTCACTCTGCAAATGTGCCTAGCTCTATTTTGACGGATCTATGGTTTTTGGGGTTTGTTTTTTTTTTTTTTTTTCGTTCTTAGCCGCCTCCCAGGAGGGCTGGGGGCGGCACAACCGCTGCTCAAGCAGCATCAGAACAATGCTGCGAACCTGAAATGGATCCGGGCTAATTCTGGAAGACGAGGATAAACGCCTTGCACCCCAGAACAAGCGCTTTACGTGCCTCAGAAATACTGAGTTGTCTTCCCATAACGGCGGGGGCGGGGAGAGGGGAGAGGGACGCGGGCCCGCGCCCGCCCCGAGCGGAGCGCTGAGGGCGGTGACGGCCCCGGCCCCCGGCCCCGCCCGCCTCTCCCTCCCACCGCCCCTCCGGCTCCCACTCCCACCACTTGAGGAGTCGTTCCCCGATCTCCCTGTCCTCCAGGAAGGAGAAGGTTTTCTGGGGCAGGGCGCGGAAAGCGAAGGCCTGGCCGCAGCGCCGGTCCCCGGCGGACATCTTCCCTGCCCGTTGCCGTGGAAACGCGGCCGCGCGGCCCGGGCGCTCACCCGCGCTCCGCTCACCCGGTCCCGCTCACCCGGTCCCACGAGGGCCGCAAGGCACGGCCTTCCCCTTTCTGACAGGATTTCTTTGTTTTTTACCTAAGAAATCCCCTAATTATACACAGGTTTTCGCCCCCCTCCCCTCTGCTCGTGTCTGTGCAGCAGGAAAAGTCTTCCAGGCTTGTCAAAGGGGAGCCGAGCAGACCGACTCCAAAGGCAGGGACCACCACTGCTGGCTTAGTCAACACCACCTCTAATAATGTAATGCCAAAACCACTTATGAAAAGCACGAAGTTATGAATTACGAAGCTGTAACGAATCAGAGCTGCTTCTTGCTTCCCAGGGTGTTGAGCCATTGGGGAGCAGCAAGGCCGTGCTTTCAGGCTTTTCCCAGTGGAAAATTTAAGGAAAGTACGTTGTTACTTAAGGAAGTTATTTTTAAAAGTCCAATAAAGCAAGAGACACCTTGCAAAATGTGGGGAATTTCCTGCCCTTTGCAGGGAAAACAATGAGACTTTAAGGCTGCGGCACATCTCACACTATATCCTTTAGCAATCCGCCCCCTCCTCCAAAAACAGTTCTCACTTTGCTGAGAAAATCCAAAAATGTCATTTCCCCATTAATCTGCTGGTTGGACTAAACAGCAGACCCATTTCTAAGAAGTTTAGCAGTGGTTTTGTTTGTTTCTAATTACAGAACCCCTCCAACCAAACAAAGAACAGCAAAAAATAAGCTGAATCACATTCAATTTGATTAGAAAGCAGAATAGAAAGATGCAGTGTGCCACGGCGGTGAGGAGCAAAGCTGAAAGTGCTGATATGCACCTGACATGCACTCCTTGGTCTCATCAGCCTCTAAAAGACATCCTGCAGATTTAACTTGTCAGACATGTTCATCAAATAGCCTGGTACCAAAGGATTCCAGAAGAAATAGGTATCATGAGCCTGTTAAGAAACTCTGTTTTAGCATAGTTTCAGTAGAATTCATTGCTCGCTACATGCTCACTAAATATTTTAAAAGAGTTCTTACACCAGTGGTCTGCAGTTCAGCAGATCAGGTTATTGTGTAGCACCTATGTGACGTTTAGGGACCCATTTCTCTGTTCCTTCTCCATTCTGTTTTCTCCAGGTGTTTTCCCACACACATCCATTTTATGTCCAAAAAATTTTACTTCCACCTAAACAACAATAGAAAATAAAGTTACGCTATGCTTCAAGATGTTTAAATGGTAGAGACAGTTCAAGACAGGATAAAGAAAAAGTGTGCCTTTCTTCTTAGTATTTAAGTGCAATTTAAAAAGGAGACACTTGAAACAAATCATTGTAACCTTATTCTCAGCACATCTCTACCTACTCCAGCACTACCCCATCTGCTAAATTCCTCTTGCCACTAGTATTACTAGCCAGAGATTAAATAGCCAGAGTGAAAGAACTGGTTTGGGCAGGGAGTGATGCGTAGCAACAACTAACAAACACATAAATTCTCTATTTCAAGTTGTGTGGACTCAAATACAGGATTAAAAAAAAATAGTGAAACTTCAGGTCTTTTGCAGGAAAAAATCCTATTGACTTCAGCGAGGATTTTCTCTGATTAAAGTGCTGAATCAACAAGCATATGCTTAAATCCCACTGAAATCTAGAGCATTTAAATGCTTTGATGAATCAGGAGTAAGGAAATGAGTAAGGACTTCAGGACTGGCTCAGGAAGATCAGGACAGGAAGCTCTTAACTATGGAATTAACTTCTTTAATGTTGTGCCATCTACCTATCAGAGTTTTATAATTCAACATTTCCAGTTTTAAGCAATTTACAATAATAAAAGTTAAAGTGAGACTTTCAGTTTAAACGCTGAACTCATTATCCGCTGATGTCATTCACAACAGCCTGAAGTAGAAATTCAGGCACAGTACTCTTTTAGGATTTTATGGTCTCAGAGAAGATATTCAGGGGGGCGGAAAATATATTTTTCTGCAGCAGAATGAAGTCTTGTAAGTACATATTATTAAGCAATAGTAGTCCCTCACTTTTGACCAGACTAATTTTCAGCATTGTTTGTTTTTCATGTATTTACTTATATGTGATTTTGAAGAGTTTAACAGTCCTGAATAAACTGTGGGCCTTAAGTGCTGAGCAAACAAACCAGCCTTTCAATGGCAAACAAAAGTCAAATTACAGAGGACCAGCCCTGTTGCACCTTTGCAAAGTGCATCAGTCTTTAAGGCAAAGGTCAGCTGGTGAGGGAACAGCAGCTGGTTCCAGTGGGGAACCTGAAGAGCAGCTCCTCCCTCCCTCGGGCAGAGATCTTCAGCATCGCTGAGGGATAGTTAAGCCATATGAATTAGCCAAGTGGAGGAGGAGAGGTATAATTATCAGTATACGTCTGTGAAATAAATTAGTCTTCTCAGTGTTAAAGTACTGTAGGAAAAGTCTGATGGAGAGTAAATTAAAGTCCGGATCCTGCACCTTGTATGTAATGAGGACTAGACCCCCCCCAGGAGAGAAAGCTCTGTATGCTGTGGTGAAACTCAGATCCCACTAAAGATTTACGGAGTATCCATGTCCAATTCTAGGCCCTTGCACTCTTAAAGGACTTCAAGTTCCGGTCTGCGAGAGAGACCGAAACCAGTTAGAAGCCAATTAAAAATATATCTAAATTAGCAAATAGGAAAGAGTGTGGCGTATCTGAATTCCCCGTTTTTCTGCCCTCCCACCCCAGGTGTTGCCCTTCAGTAACCCAGGGCTGCAAGGCAGGAGTCCTTGTCTGCTCTGGAGCTGGGCTCAGGATCCTCAGGTAAAGACAGGGATCAATGCCTCTGCTTGCAAAGAACTGCCAGAGGTTTTATTTTAAAACACAACCAGAGGGGTCGTGACGGCCACCTTCATACCATGCAACTAGAGCCCAGGAAGAGGGTGATTGGGATTCTAGCCTCATTTGGCATGAGAAAGTCCAAGCTCACACCTTTTACATCTGAAGTGCCTCAACTAGTAGGGCTGGTGTCATGTCCCCTGAGTTCCAGCAACCTTATTTCTGAATCACGGTGTTAGGACCCTGTAGAGACTCAGAAACTGCTTTTTCCCTGTGATGTGGCTTCCTGCACTCAGAGCCTGCTCTGCTGTAACCTTGGATCAGACAGCTGGGAGAAGAGCTGGGTGGGACAGAGCTGCAAGGCCACCTCGATGGGAGCCTCGTCCTCTTGGCTTGGGAGCTGTGCTTCAGCCCCAGCTGTTGTCCCTGCTCCTTGCTGGAGCAGTGTGGACAACATGTCTGTGCCTGGCCACGGCCTACACTGATCCTGAGCCTGACCTCAGACTCAGCCTGTGCCATCCCTGCGGACTGAGCTGGTGATCTGGACTCATGGCTGAATGTGGTCACTGTCACCAGACCTGTTTTGCTGTTCTGGCTGGGGTGCTGTGGGACGGGACCACGTCAGGGAGGCCACTGCCCTACTGGCTGGCTGTCACCCTCGGCTCCCAGCTCACCCCATCCTACAGAGCAGCCCCCCACTTGCTGCTGCCTGACACGCTGTGTGGTAGAAGACAGTTGTGTTTATACTGGGTTTGTCCGTGTTGCCTGTTTCAGTTTAATCAACTCGGTATATCTGAGTGACTGTTTCATTAACAACCTCTGCTTCTGAAGGACGTATGATATATGGCTTTATATGTGCGCTACAGCCTATTATGAGGTTTTATTCAAAAAGTGATTCCAAAACAGATATTTTACAATTTGAATAATAAAAAGTATTCGGAGATTTGTAGTAAAGAAAGTATGTAAGGTTAAACACTGAAAGTGAGTTTGGGCATCAAAACAAGTATTGCAAAGCCTAAATTTTCTTTGGTCCTTGAAAAAGAAACATGAGCTGCCTGGAGATGCACAGTAAGAATTAGAGTGAGTCCCAGGAAACTCTACACAGCACGTGTGACACCATCCAGGCCTATCTGAGAGGGAGACAAAGAGGATTTGTGCACTTAAGTCTCATATCTCTGTTACAATTTACGTATTTCCCTGGAGATTCACTGCCTTAAATCGCTCCTTTGAAGGCTAGTACCTAAATACTCTGCCTCTAAATCAGATATAGGTTGCTGTTTCTTTTAAATCCAGGAAAGTTACTGAGCTGCTGTTCCTCTCTCCAAGCAATACCTGTGTTGTTCATATACACTAATAGTGACTGAGAAGCCCAGTTTCAACTTCACCCTGTGCTGTGAGAGTTCAGCAATATACTGCCTTTCTTCTAAGACTGCAATACAAAAACAGGCAGCTTACATAATACATACTTCTCATATACAGTTTACATGCAAAAGCTTACAAGGCATCTGGGTAATTGTGTATCAGAAACTGTTTCTCTGTTGTAGAAAATAAAGTTTTACTATAGTAGTTGGAGAACATAAACATGAATTTGTTTCTAGAACTTCTTGGCTAGGGCGTTTAGGAGAAAGGGGCAACTCTGGGGTCTGATCAAGTGCCAAGGACTGTTTATTACTTTAATCTAGTGACTGCCTGCCTAATATAAAATACTGAAGTAATCTTGGATTTAGGCATTCAAATGCTTCAGCAATCTGATTTTAAATGCTTTTTACTGATTCTGACTAATGGGGCGGGGGGGGGAGTGTTTGTTTTCCTTATTATTTGTAGACAATTGTATAGCCATACTGAAAGGTGTTCTGTTAGTGACCGAACACAGAACTAATTTTTGCCTATAGACATGCGTTTGACTTCACTGATTTCTGATGCTCACATCTCTCATGCTGAAAACAAATTCCTTTGAAGTGTAACAGTTCTTTTCCCTTCTACGTGCATAAGTACAGCAGCATCAGGCTACAGGTTGTGCTGTTTTTTGCTAGGCAGTGGTCAAGGTATTTGTAGGAGTGACTGAATTTCTAGATGCTTGAACTTGGTGTTTGCTACCATTTAAGATCCTTCAAGGGACTGGAACATCTTAATGGTGCTGTCAGATATGACACGAGACCTAGAGGAGACCTGTGCTCCTCCAGACTGATGGCTGGGGGTCAGGTGGGCATTCCAAATGGCACTAGACCTGGAGATGAGAGCTGAGACCTGGGCATGTGTTTCAGCTTCAGAGACTTAATTTTAGGTGTCTACTTGTAGATGTTTACAGGTCATCTAAGCTTCCATTATCATCAGGGGAGATCAAGATCTCCATTTAGTTGTGCAGAGAGGCATTCCAGATGCCTAAGGTACCTTTCAGATTGACCCAGATACCCCTTTTCTGATTTTGTGGAACAGCAGCTGGAGGCTGAGTCTACATAATTATATATCTGCCAGCTCCATAAAGGCGAGACTCTGCTTTGTCTCAGGTGGATATAGGTGGCCATATGCAGACATCTGAATTGAGTCCCAAGTCAGTACTGTCTTTAGAGTCAACAAATTTATTCAGTTGATGAGATGTCTACCGTAAGGTGAGCTCAAATCATCCTAAACTCCATACTTGAACTCTATTGAGTGTATGATTGCGTGTATACCTAATGTTCATGTTACATGTATACATCTACCCATCAGGCACCTAAAATTAGGGTTCAGGGATGAAGTCCAGCTGTGGAGGTGCTGGCTGAGTGGCTGAGAAAGAACAGCTGTCCCTTCTATTGGACATTTACTTACTATCCCTTTTAGCTCTGTACACCTTATTCTCCACCTATACTCTTGATAAAATATCTAAGACTATTATCTTCCCCACCAGTATTTTGCACATCTCAGTTTAGCTCCGCTCCCTTGTACCTATGAGCAAATTACAGCCATCTCCAGGACCCCACTTCCAGTGCACCTTTCCTCACTCTCTCCCACCAGTTGTACCCAGTTGTCTCCCACCACATTGTACCCGACCGTGGGGTCTTTGTCCCCTCTCCTCCCACTGACCCCCAGGGATCTGTGCATCCTGTGCTGCTCACTGTGCTGTAGCATTTGTGTCTCGCTCAAAGCTCCCTCACTGTACATACCAAGGCCAGACAGTTGTTGACTTTCATTAAAAATATTGAGCAGAAATATCACCACTATCTTTTTCACCATTTTTTCCTCTCTGAAAAGGCTATATACAAAATTATTACTAAATTTAAAAGGATTTTTATATTTTATATTGGACTGCTGAATTAGAGATGAGTTATAAGCGTATCACTAATGTATACTCCTTCAGCGCTTATTCTGTTACTCATTCATCTTGAAATTCCTTGCCACTGCTTATCGAACGGGATTTTATAGGGTTACCATTTTGGGGTTATCAAATACAAAATTCAGCCAGTACTGAGGGTTTTACAGGGAGTGATACAGAATTTGAGGAGTTTATAAAAGGTTTCAGTGAGGAAAAAGGGCAGCTTCGTTTCAGAAGGAAGCTGAGTGCAGTTTTCCAGCAGGATATATTTACCAAAAATATTGGTAGGGTTACTCTGGAGAAATGTGTCTGTGTTTAAATTATCTATCAACATGCATGGTCTTGCCCACAGTATTGACTTGAACACTGAGACGGATTCACCAGTGACAAATCTCAAGGTAGCCTGACGTGAATGGTTTGAAACGAGGATATTTAGGACCCACAGACCTTGATTTCTCTCCTGCAGGGCATGTGAACTGAGTGTTTACAAACATGTCTCACGTGTGCAAGCTACCCAGCAGCATACTTTGCTTTGAAAAATCAGAGTGGTCTCAGCTTTTGTAAAAGTCTAAGGCTATGAAGGGTTAAGCCTAACTGCATTTTTTTTTCTCATCAAGAGGGTGGGGTTAAGGCAAGGGGGGAAGCTATAAACATGTAGAATTTGGAATGCAGTACGGTTGCCTAACAAGACCTCTGTCTTTGACATTAAATTCAGTCTTTTTTCAGGGCTGGCAGGCAAAGCAAGTTCTATTGCTCTCTTAAACGCCGGGTAAGAGGTCATGTGACTTTTGCTTTCATAAAAATAGCTTTTATTGCAAAATCCAGTTTCCTTTGTCTGGTGTTTATACTGTTTAAACAAAGTTTATGAAGCGTTATAAAATAAGGTACCCAAATGTCGTCTTCCATTCAGTCTGACAAGCATCCTTCATTGCATAATCATGAATCTTAACCTAGGCCAGCTGAGAGGCTGGCAATCTAAACCCTGAACCACTTTGGGAGGGTGGAGAAATTGCTCTGTTTTCAAATTTGCTTACTAAAATGATGAGGTCTTTGCTGAACTGCAATGTTTGTTCTTTGACCTTTATAAAATGCCTTATGCTTGGTGTTTGGGGGTTTATTTTAAACTATTTCATCTGAATCCCTGTGCAGATTTTTTCATTCTGTTGTTTTCAATCATGTAAGGAAATCTAGTCTATTTTTCTAGAGAAGGGGAGGAAAAGATGGGTTCCACTCTGCATTTCTTCTTTTGGGCCATATAGAACAGAAGTTCATTCCCAATGCGATCACAAAGCTTCAACTGCAACTTAAGCCAGTAATTCAGTATTAGACCCACAAAGGACATACAAGGTAGTGTTGTTGGGCTGAGATACCCACTGAGATCCAGATTCTTAGTTACATGTCTGGGATACCACTTCAAAACTTGAATAGTTACAGAGATTCCCCCCTCCAAGCTCCACTCTAAGCAAAAAGATCCTACATTAGTTGTCAGGAAACAGTATCTGACAAAAGGACAAGTTCCATGTGAATTATGAGAACTGAGATGTGCCCTTGGATTGAAGTCTCCCTGATTTCAGTTGAATACTCTGGCCACTAATTCTACGATCATTTTTATGCTATTCAGCCCAACAAGTATTACACTTGTATGCGAAGAGAGACCGTTTCAACAGCAAGACTGATGGAGATCTGTCCTCTACTGCCCTCTGATCTGGAAGTTATAAAAGGTGATACATGAATACATATTTCCCTTATGGATAAAATTCAGCTTTACCCACACAGAAGAAAGGATAAGGGCAACACAGCCACTGCCGCTCTTGTTTTTTGCAGGATTCTGGCGACCAGGACAGCTCTGGGGATGCTTACTGAATTGGACTTGGGAGGTCACGTAAAAAAGTCTGTGCTTTGAATCCTGATGCTACTTAGGTGTAGGACAGGTGTTCCACAAAGTCAAGAGTAAGGCCATTGTAAGCTTGTCCACAAAAATAAAGGAAATACCAATAAAATATTTTTGGGGGGGAATTTTTTTAAAATTTTCTTTGAAATTTTCCAACTGACTGTTTTTCTGTTTTCCTCACAACTACGACTTCCACAGCACCCAACAGACTATCAGCCGAGACATTTATTTATGAATGTCATGCCACTACCTCCTGTTACAGAAAAAGCAGAGTAAGAGAGAACAGAACCATTCATGCAATTTGACCTGCTCCAAGTGGGATTAAGTTTCTGCCAGAGAGCTGGTGATAATGGGTTCCTTGCTGGGCATCAGGCACTATGACTGTCCTTGTTCACCTCTGCAAATTCAACTCTTGGACAGACAAACTTGCCTAGGGACCTAGGGATAATAAGTACCTGGAAGCAGATTGGCACCCATGTAAACGTTGGAAGCAAAAGGTTCTTGTTATTCCACTCCAACTAAGAGATAGGCTACAGCAATCTGAACTAATAGATGAGAGAGGGTAGCTTTTCAAAGAAATCTATTTTGGGTGCACTAAGGCAGCACAGCCTGAAGTCAACAAATATAGAGTCAATTTAGGAAGTGCTGGTGTTGTCGAAACAAAACCCGCCACCCAGTTTCAACAAAAGCTTGACATTTCTACATTTCCTATAGAAGAAACAGGAAACAGGTTTGAAAATAGGTAACCATTTCGGTTTGAGTTCCAGGAATTCAGTGGTTAATTCTCACTTGTTGGTGAATTTGGGGCTATTTGTCAGTGTCGGAGAAGTCTACGGGGCTTCTAGCAGCCAGGAAAACCCCATGGAGTCTCCCAGGCCAGAGCTGAAAGTCTGAAACTTGGGTTCCACAGCTAATTATGGAGGTCACCAAGCATCCAGGCTTCTTCCTTAGTACCAGGGTGAAGCCCTTCATTAGAGTTAGAAATTTTCTGCTTTGGGAGCAACAATATAGAGTCTAGCAGTCCAGATTCATCTGCACAATAGATCTGTCTTGAATTCACAGGCCAGGGAAGATCAAGCTCCTGATTATCCTACCAAGCAGTGGGGTTTTTTTTGTAGCAGGAAACTAGCAGGGTTTTTATTCAGAACTCTGCATGAGTTTTGGTAAAGTTCGTTTTGATTCATACAGACTGGGATTATCTAATGAAAGCCTGCTTATCCAAAACCTCCAGTTATAAAACAGAATGAAATAACACATCAGAGAATGTGATTGCTATGTTATCTTTGCAAACTCCTCCTCCTGGATCAGTCAGTGTTTTTCTTCTCTATTTTCTATTCTAAGCTGCTGTACGATTTGCTGTTCAGTGTTAAATACTGATCTCCTGACAGTGATATGCCTCAGAATCCATGTTGAAGGAAGCAATTCCTCTCCCCAGACGCAGGTCCAGGACTGCAAGGAGAGCATGGAGCTCTTGTTCATGGGTATGAAATGTGTGGCCTAAATCTTGTGCATGTCCTCTGGTAGGAAACCAAATCGGAGAGCTCATCACTTTGTCTACAGGTGCCAATAGATAAAAAGATATGTACACTAGTTTGCTTCTGTAGTTTATTTGGTGAGAATAAATTTGTACCTGCAAAACAACTGAACAAGAAGATGGCTGCAGATCCACAGTGAGTACAGCAGGATTGTGTACTCAGCAAGTGTAAAAAAATTTTCTAGAATCTCTCCTTATATTGCCTTCCCTACCAGGTGTTTCCACCTCCTTTCAGTCCTCAGGTCTTATAAAACATGCTGTATAATTAGAACGTCAGCATCAATCCCGTCTGCCCTTTGACTCCATTCTGAAAGAATCAGTATAAAAGAGATGAGCTTACTCTTGCCTTCCAAACGAGTGCGCATGGCTCAGACACTAAAGCAATATTGTCACGATGAGGAAATTGCAAACCCATGCCAAGATATGGGCCAGGTAAGTCTCACTTGTTTGTTATTCTGCACAGTGTCATTTGAATAAAATGATACGCAAATGCTTTCTTAAAGTGTTAACAAGGGTATATACCTTTTCCTTGGAATAATAAGAAGCCAAATTGGGCCACAAACTATGAAAATTGATGGAAACCGATCAGTTCCATCCCCTGCAAAATTGACTGTATTGTCCTTCCTGTTCAGCTGACATGATGAAGAATGGCTAATCTGCTTTTAATCCCTTGCAATGAGTCTGACAGAGAAGTGGCAACATCTTATTTTTTATTTTCATACTTTCTGTATTTCAATGTCTAAATTAAAATTCTTCTTTCTAGAGCTTGGGCTACTGATTGCTGCAGGTTTCAACTTACAAACTTCAAAATCAGAAGTCCTGACAGAAGGATGTGAGGGCTTTTTCTTCTGAAGGATGCATGATTTACAGTTCTCGGTCAGGCTCCCAGGGGGAACGATGTGATCATTGCCATTTTCTCTAAACTTGCAGTTGTCTTCCTAATGATTTTGTAGTTCATCTGAGGAATATTTAGACTAGAGTGGTAAATGTTTGGGTATTAAGACCCTGTTAGAAAAAAAAAATGGATCAGGGAAGCAACATTTAGAGAAGTTATTTATATAACAATAGACCAAGTGATCCTTGCCAAAATATAGACTAGTTGTGCCAGACATCTGCATACAGTAAAAGAGTTTGTAATCTGAAGGAGAGGTGTTAAGGATTTTCAAGCCTGTACCCAAGACACAACAAGTAGGGAAAGGATAAGGTGCTCTTAATAAACCCATCACTTCCTTCAGAGTTTACAAAATCATCTTTTGAAAGCATTCAGAATGGTACACAATCTGATGCTTTATAATTCTGTCTAGAAATCTCAATACATTTCAGAAAGAGATACAAAGATTTTTCCAAAAGACTGTTGTAACAGAACTTCCTATGCCTGTCAAGCCTGGAACTGGCTGTGAGTTTTTTGTTGGTTGGTTGGTTTGTTTGTTCTTTTAAAAGGTAAATTTAAGTTCATTCATACACAAGCTTTGCTAATGTGGTGTTGGTTGGTTGGTTGGTTTTGGTTGTATTGGCTTTGGGGTTTGGTTATTGTTGTTTGTTGTTGGTTTTGTTTGTTTGTTTTCTTTTCTTGCTAGCCATTTCTCCATTTTAGGTCTCTGAAAATGTTTCAGACGCTATTCCCACTCCAGTTATTGAGTTCTGCCATTTAATTCAACAGCAGAAGGGCTGGAGTCATACATATTATTCATATGTGAATATCTCGAGATGTAAGCATATAACTTTTGGTGGATAATTTATTTTTTAATCTTAATACATAATTTTAAAGAACATACTTTAAAAAGATAGTTTTAGAACACACATTGAAAGTTAATAAGGGAACAGTAGAGTGTTCAATAAATAAAAAAAGGGTCTCAGGAAGCAATTTTTTATACTTACGTATTTATACCCTCTTATTTCTTGTAACTGATCAGTGATGCCAAATATCCCAGGAACTGTAATTCTGGCAAATCATCTGGCTATAAATTTGATTAAGTTGGAAGCACTGAAGGTTGTGTTAGATGTGTAAGGTGGCCCCTGCATAGAAGTATTCAGATGTTAGCAGAAAACTTCAAACGCATTGGCATCTCTTTCCCTAAGGAAATTGAAAACATAGTCAGCGTTAACTTATCCCCATTCTTTATGCAGCTAGCAAGCAACTTTAAAGGTTGGCAAGCTCTACCTCTTCCCCTCTGGGGAAAAATAAACATAATATTAAAGTGAGTGCCCTTCTTAGGATCCTGTTTATTTTGAATGTCTTCCTTATTCCAGACTTTTATTTTACCAAAATCGACATGTTGGCTGCGTCCTAGTGAAGCATTGATAGTAAACCTGAGCACTCCTTGCAACATTATCAGCAGAGACAGATTTCTCAGACTCTCATCCTATCATTGGACAAAAGCCCTGAGCTAGACAATACAACAGCTTGATTTGTGGGAAAGGCGGTATTAAGAGCCCCAAATTGGCATTAAATGGAATCAGAATTGTTTGCTCCTTTTCATCTCATTGAACATACAGACTGTTTGGCTGTGTTTGTATTGCTGAGTTGATTCAAGCCTTGAGGCTGAATAGGACTGACTGGCCTGTGTGCACACTCCAGAGGGTCAACTCCCCCTACAACTGACATCTCCTAGTGACAGCTGAAGGGGTCCGAAACAGCGTCAAGGAGAACACTGAGCTGTGTGACAATAAATGTGGATGCCTGAGCTCGGTCCCTGGTCCTCTTTGCTTTAGCAGTATAGGTAGATCCTAAAGAAAAGACCCAGTTGCTGTGAAAACTTGAAAACAAGGGACTAGACCAATAGTGATGATGAATCCCTCAGATGTGTGAGTCTCCAGGGGTACATGTCACAGCCTCGGAAGAGGGCTCCTCCCTAGGATTCTCAGTAATATTTGTGTCTGGAGGAGCAAAGCAGAGACCTGCTTCTCGAGATCATGATCACAGCACTCATGGCTCATGAAGAACTCTGCTGCAGCCGTGCTCACAAGGATCACCTGCCCGCACCCAAGGGCTGGTTACCCCTCCTGCATGTATGTACACGCACTTATACATATGGGAGACAAAATTCATGTGCATAAACATAGATGGACAGATAGACATATGAAATAGGACCAGCATGGTTCTCCAGTGCTCTCCAGTGCTCACCAGCTTGTGCTATGGCACTCAGTTTTAAATTACTGCTAAGAAATCTTCCTGACAATGGAGCCATTGTTCTGGGTATGGTCCTTGTACGATGTTGCCCTGGGCTGCTCTTGGGAAGCTGCTTCACAGGCTGCCAGGTGTGTCTTTTTGTTGTGTAACAGCAAGGGTGGCTTAGGACACCATCGTGGTGTCCTCCAAAGGTGGCTTAGGAGGCCATCGAGAGGCCTGCTGAAATACTGGTTAGTCTGGGAGAAGCCAAATCCCACATGAGTCACACTCCTACTGTATCCTCATGCAGTGTGAGGCTGGGACACCATCACACACCACCCCTCTGTCTCTGCCTAGTTCCTCCCAGACCAGAAACAACCAAGCTTGGGGGTGAACTGACACCTCCAGGCAGCATGGACATTCAGGAGATAACACTCAGGCACAAACATGTAGCAGACACCAACAAGACAGTATAGAAGTATTTTTCGGTTACTAAACTTGAAATAGCGTTTTTTCCTGTGTGTTAAATCTTCCACCTAGAGTAACTCAAACCTTTATAGAAGAGTTGGTGTGGCTGAATTGGGAAAATTATTTAGGTAACATTGAAAAATCTACCTTCACAGATTGAGTCTAGAGACTAGGAAGGTGCAATATCAAAACTCCTCTCCAGTTTAATATTTAGCATGCTACTGCAATATATCGTTTTGCCTTGGCACACTCACAATGTGATGTGATATTGAAAATACAGCAAATTGTCCAATACTGATGGCCAGATTTTCTTTGTTGAAGTTAAACCTAGGCACAGAGACATATGATCTGGCTGCCTGATGGAAACCATAACCCACATTCAGTACGTCTGAGCCAATATATTTTATTAGACTCTCAAACCGCCTCTATAGCTACACTGGAAACATAAGTAATGCAGAGGATAGGGTTAAACACTGACTTGTTAATGGTCTGTACAGTTTAACTGGTGGCACAGTCCCTGGCATGGTATGGCCTGTGCCAGCTAGAACTTTCCTAGACAATGTCCAAGCCCAGCTCAGGGCCTGGCACAGTCCTCAGACTCTTCCCAAACACAATACGAGCCACCTACTCTATGTGCAAACAGAGTTTAGCTGTGTGGTTGCAAGCTGTAGCATGCCACTTGCTTTTGGAGCTAGACAATCATCTCTGGCCCATTTTATTTACTGATAGAGATATGCTGAAACTGATATGTGCAGAGTAAGATTAGCTTCTGCACACTCAGTGTACTGGTTGCACTGGACTCATTAGGAATTACGATGCAGAGATTTCAAGCTTCCTCAGTTTAGGTTTGGAAACGTATTTTTTCATTTACTCGTGGAATCCTGTTACTCGGATAAAGGAGAATTGACAGCAAGTGGACAAAGTTGTATCTGCAGGGACATGACCAGTTTGTCCAGGATACGCCACAGGATGAATTGGTGACGATCAGGTTCTCATGTTGTACATCTTTTGGTAGCTAACTTTGGTTATCTCAGCTTGAGATCTAGTTAAAAAACAAAACAAAAAAAACCCCTTCTTTCCTTCCTCCCAACACAAAAGAACCCCCCAAGACAAAACAAAAGAACTCCCCCAAAACAACCAACAAACCAGTATGCCAAGAGAAAAAGTGAAGAAAATTAGTCAATAGACCTCTTCTGGACCTGTCTACAACAGCATTCCTATAATCTGCCTTCTACACAGTTGTTGCATCTGAGCCAGTCTCTAAGCTCTCAAGTCATTCGAGACAAACAGGCGCTGTTGGGGACCGATTCATCTGACCTGTTTAAGGTATATAGTGACAGATGAATCCTACCTTAACATTGTCTGTTTCTCCCCAGTTGTTGCAAAGGAAGCACATGGCAATTATCTCACACATAACTTCTATATGTCTACAAAACTTCTAATTCCTCAGTCTACAATGGTACCTACCATTATTTTTCACGTTTTCTTCAACCTTTCTGAATAAATCTGTACATAACAGCAGTGGGAAATCAAGAGGCAGCTTTTGGGTTCCATCCAATTCCTGCGGTGGTGGTGAAGAGTAGGGACACAGGCCCCAGTGGGGTGTTGGTGGCACACGGTGGCCCCAGGGGACAGCTTGGGAACCTCCTCAGCACACAGCAACCACAGGGGCCATGGACCTGGTGGGACTTGGGCTCTGCTATAGCTGCACATTTACAGCATGTAAAACCTCCGGCTACTCAGCTGCCAGAGGAAACGTGAGCGGCCACAGAACTTACGTTCTGTATAGGAAATGAATAAGCACAAAAGGACCATCTGATACTCCACACGCTTATGTGTGAGTACTGGCTTATTAAGGACAAAAGAGATCTGAGGAACCGGAAGAGACGTGAAATCTGGTACTCCAGCTTTTTAAAGTATGTTAATAACTCCATCTTCCCCAGAACCCTTCAGTTTTTCTCCTCCCCAGAAAAAAAAATCAGAGTAACTTTTAGACTTGTTGGCTTTAATATACTTTGCATTTAATAGTACCAGAAGGATATTAAAATGCTGTATTAATTATGGGCCAGATGTTGCATGCAGTACCGAACTAAATTGATAGGACTGTTCAGGACCGTAAGAGCCGTGCTCTGAAGTTAAATGTTTGTAGTCAGCTCTCAGGGGAAGGGTAATACAGCTGACAGCTACGTACCACTGAAAGATAACTTTGACCCAGGCAGACAGGAAAAATCTTTATGATTTTAAGAATTATTTTATTTTTAAAGTCTCTTCTATATGACTTCTGGAAAGGATTTGCACTTTGGTATTCAGGAGCTGAACAAGGCATTTCCATTGGATTCACCTTGGTCTGCTGCACTGTGCTCTGTACGTGTATTGCTCTTTTTGGGGAAAGGTTCTGTTCAAATGATGTGTTTGTATTTGGTTTATATATCATACCTGATATTTTAAAATTTGCTAGAAAAATGTGAACACCCGATTTCCATTAAAAAGAATGGGAAGTCCAAAAGACAATTAATGTCCTCCTATATATTCTATATTCCTACCTCCATGCAGCAAGCCACAAAACTCAAGGTTTTTCTTGGCTTCTCATTTTGTAGAAGACACCAGTATAAAAATAAGTAGATAATGACATTATTAGCAACATATAATATGTGTAACTCTATGTATACAATATAGTATATGCACTATAATGCTAATATATATTGCACAGTAGCTTTTATAGTGCTCCCTCTCCCTGTGGTGTGCTTTGATCCCAAATGTTTTTAAAATCTTTGAGTAACAGGTTTTGAGTTATCATCACTCTGAGTTACTGGAGATACCAGACCCCCAAATGGCATCTGATCTATTATACCTGATTCATTCTAAAATGTAGTCATATATAACAAATGGCTTTTTAGATTCAGTATCTTCCAATAATCTCCTTCATCTAACCTTCTAAGCAAGAGACTTTGTCATGTATATAGCTTATTTTAAAAAGCTTGATGTGACCAGTAGGGAACTTGAAAAGTACTTTCCTGGAACAGCATGTTTGTGTAAATGATATGAGCTGAAAAGATGACTTGCAAATAGAGGTGAAAGAATCTTAGTTTTTACTGCTCTTGTTGGAATAACTGAGCCCATATGGAACCTTAGAAAACAGACCCTTGAGACCTGCACAGAGACAGTACTGCTGTTCCTTCATGCTGTTCTGGTGTTGGGTTGGAAGCACAAGGGTTTTCTTCTGTACGAGGTCTCTGTTCCTCCACTAACGACAGATGCACAACAACTTAGAACTGATCTCAAAGGTTTTGTATGGGATGAAGAATGGAGATGAGACACTCCTGAAACAATTTCAGCACACCTTTCTGTGCGTTATTCAGGCAACATTTGTCCTGGTGGTGTTCTCATTTAGGTTGCTATCTGCAATATTATTATATTTGTTCAGAATCTGTCAAACAATATGTAACCCATAACATTCTCGGTAATCAGGTGGCAGAAGAGATGAGACTGAGTCCCCTATAAATGTCAGTAAAAAATAACACAAAACTTGGGACAATACGCTCTCTCCATGTGTGAAGAACACGTTACATTCGACCCTATGTGGTGAATAAAGTAATGCATTTAGACCACAGCTGTGCTGTAGGTAGTTCAGTAGATCTGGCTGTTGAAATGACCCGGAGTGCTCAAATGGCTTCTAGCAAGCTCTGCACCTTGCTGCTGGGTCTCCCTGCCCATTCTCAGCTTAGTTTGGAGCTCCTCCTCCTTTCCCCTTCTCCTTCCCTGCCTGATGAAGGTTGGATCCGAAAGTCTCTGCCGCTGGCGCTACAACCATTTTCCTGAAGTAGTGATCTGGCAATGGAATTAAAGACAATAACAAGGAAAGCATAAAAAACCCCAACCAACCAACCAACCAACCAACCAACCAACCAACCAACCAACCAAATAAACCCAAACCTCTCCCCAAAAAAACAAAACCCACACCAATCCAAACCAACCAAACAATGAAAAACACAAAACCCCAAACAGACCTAAACTGAAAAGAAAAATATATTATTTTAATTGCAGTCAGAAATCCTCAAGTTATTAATCTACGTAGCCACCATCTCTGTATCTGCGTAGCCGCTGTCCTGGCATGCTGTGCCAGGTGCAGTTTCCTTTTTGGAAGGGGTCTCTGTGCACTGTTCATTATGGTGCCATCTCCTCTCCTTTCCTGTCACATAAGGTCAGAAAGAGGATGAAACATCTACCACTTCCCTGAAAAGGGGAAAGTGGGTGGGTATCATGAACATACAGGGGCTCTTCCTTCTCCAAGTGTTTTTTATGTAATTACTGCTTCTTTTAATGTCCCCTGTCTAATATAATTTGAGGACAGCTTGGCCAACAGCACTGTTGTGTTTCTAATTCCAGTGCTATCCATGATGAGACTTGTGCGTCAGAGCCCCACGGTGCCTCAGGTCCCAACCCCAGGTGTTAAATGACACGTTCTGGGCTCTGGCTTGGAGCTGAGCCATGGGGATGCAAATCTCCGGAGAGGGCGAGGATGGACGGATGAGGGCGGTGACTCCTTAAGTGGCCCAACAGGAGTTACCAGAGCTTACAAGCAAGGGGTTCAACAGCACTGGGGTTGGCCCATGTGGATGGACCATGCTGGAGAGAGCTGTTATTTATTATGGTAGGCTGTAACCTCTGTAAGATTTGAGAACTCTTTTATGTTCCTGTTCTCTGTCCTAATTCATTGAGATAATGACACAGCACAACTGCTATGATTATTGATAAATATATTAGAGTGACTAGAAGTTCTCTGAAGGATATTAACATCTGGAGGCATTCAGAATGACATGCACATATCTAGGTGGATAAATAAGACCAGGACAATGGTCCAGTACCTAATCCATACCCAAAGCTGGGTTCCTGCCCACACACAGAAATGCTATTACCTCGGGTTAACCGACTACCTGAGCATCAGTCCTAGGTCTAAAGCATTTGAGAGCCCAAATCTACATGTTCCTGAGGATATGTGCTCTAAAAAATGAGGTACCCTTAAAGCACAGTGAACAGATGCAGGTAACATGGAGCACACATCAGAGCAAGGTAAGGGGTGGAGGAGGTGACCCTGGTTGCCTTTTATGTGGGGGTCAATTGGTCAGAGCAGTCTCTCGGACAGTGAGTTTGCCATAATTATTTCCTCTTACCAATAAGAGCCTTCCTTTCAAGTTACCTTTTCCAAAATCAAAGTGTGTGGATCTAATGATGTGGCTTTTCTATCATTTTGATGGAGTGTGTGAATACAAAATATGATTTAAGAATCCACCAGGCGATTCCAAAGTGAGGCCAGAAGCTTTTGCGTGGTGTCCTCCTGCATAAACCCAGCCCTGTTTTTCTCATTCTGGGGTTACGTCCTCAGAAACATGAAAAGTGGAGATTTCTGAGGGAAGGCTGGGTGATCCTGCTGTAGGTACGGCAATAAGAAGGTGTGAATGGTGCTGAGAAAGCTTTCCAAGTGTCCAGAAGACACTTGAAAAAGTTTTTTTTGGTTGCAAAGATTTAACAAAGGATTCATTGCTGTGAGTATTGCCTTGTCAGATAGTTGCACTTTGACAGAGCTTTAGTAGCTGGAGTAGAACAAACTCTCTGGGTTGTCTCTTCCAGGAAGTGTAAAATTCTAGAAATCAATCACACTGGGATAGGAAACTTGTGAAGGAGAATGTCCTTGGTGGAAAATAAGATTTATGGAAGTATGGCTATTGTGGGAGATAAAGAATAGTTGATAAATTCTTGGGAAAAAAAAAGGAACACTTCACATTTTTCTGTCACTTAACACCAAATGTTCTGCCAAAGGAAAAAAGGTACAGATTAAGCCAAAGATTGCCAAAGTTAGTTAAAGCTTATCATTCATATATTGCCTAGAAAATGTCATCCATTACTGTCCTAATTATTCCATATTTGGGTTGTCTGGCATTCAGTGACAAATCGTTAGCGAGACAGAAAAGCTGCTACTGCAGTGCAGTCTGAACTCTTCTGGAAAAAGCTTGCAAAACAATGGATGGCACAGAAAAATGAGCAAGATACTCCTATTTCCCCAGGCTCATGAGAGGAAAAGTTACATGATATGAAGCTGAGAGAATCTTAATCCGTATCAAAATCTGTTTAAAAAAACGAAGGTTAAAAATACTGTGCAACTCCCTTCGATAGCAGTGAGGCCAAGGGCTGATTGAGAGGATGTTGCATTATTTCTTTTAATCTCTACTAGTTCGGGCAGAAGGAAGCTCTAGCTACAGTCCCACAACAGGGTGTAAGGATGACCTCTGCTGCTAATTGAACAGACTCAGCTGTTGTACCGTTACTGGGTACCCTGTTTTCACAGCACCAGTTGTATGCCTCACAGCCATCGCTGCCCATCTCCGCAACCCCCACTCTCCCCTGTGCCCCTGCACTGTGCAGCGTTTCTCTCTTTCCGCACGTGAAGTGGCTGCTTTGCAACAGTAGGTGCTGTTTAGCAGCAGTTTTTCGTGATGTGGAGCTGGTTGCCATCCGAAGATTTGCCTGATGTGTTTCTGCTGCCCGGTCTCCTCATCTGCTCTCAGCTGTCTGATGTATGTAAACTGGCCATTGAACTGGGGTTTGAGTGGCCTCTCATCTGACGTGCGCACCAGCTGTCTGGGAGAAGAGAGCTTGTGGGGCTGTTACTGCAGCACTCGGTATGTGACAGGGCTGTGAATAACGGGCTAAGGGCACCGTGCGGTTGTTTATACCAGCAACAGCAATGGAAGTCAGGGCAGCTGGAGCTGGGAAGTCACATGCGTTGATAACGACAAACTGCCCGTGTTTCACAGGAGTGTGAGAGAGTGGCGATGACAGCTGGGTGGCACCGGGTTACTCTGAAGCCAGATGCCTCCTGTATTCCAGATGCACTGTTCTTCAGTCTCCTGAGAGCCGTGCTGGATTTTGCTGTGCTCTGTGCCCCATCCCTTGCCGTGACGCTCCAAGACAGGCTCCTGCTGAGGCAGCGGAATTGGTCCGCAGAATGATTCAGAGCTGTGTTGTCAACACACATGGCGGGCCCGGTCTGTTTTCTAGTGCGGTGAGACTGGGAAAGGACCTCCCTGTTCTTTTTTACTGGTGGTCAGGCCAAGTTGCCTGGCAGCATTATTGAAGCGTTAATTAAAGCGCTATGCATCCTCTTCTGCGCGCACAATGACCGCTTGTCTGTCAGCGAAGAGCAGGTTCCAGGCCACGTCTTTACGACCTTTCATTCGGCACAGAGGCTCTGGGGGTGGCAGGAGGGAAGGTGGCTCTCAGGATATTACTGTTGTTCCACCTACTAATGGTTTATCTGCACTGGAAGAACATTCTTGCGGTGATCATGTATGATTTGCAAACAATAAGCTATCTTAGAGTGACACAACTGTGAACATAAATATGTGAAAAGGCATTTTAAGCCGTGTCTCCACAAATCTTTACGTGTAATAAGCTTGAGTGTGGCGTTTGATCCAGTAATAATTCTGAGACTTATTAAGGCCAGAAACACAAGCCATGGTAAGTGCAGATTGAGACCACTCTATATTTGATTAGCTATTTTCCTGAGAACTTTCTGACCTAAGCGTGTGACAGAAGCTTTCTTTTTTAAATAACTTTATGAATGTTTGCTGGCATGGCAAACCAAAAGAACAAGATACAATAGCCTCTTGGTATAAATCTCTGTTAATGAGATCAGGACTAGAAACCTCATTGTTCAGCTCACATTCTGTCTGAACGCAATCTGCTTCTCAAATTATAAATCAAGGGCAAGACACTGTACCATTGTGTAACCCTACACCCCGGCTCTGGAATGTTTCCTAGTCACAAGAGGATTGTCATCATTTCATTTACAAGAGAACTATCAAACAGGCTTGGGCCATATTTGGTCTACAACCCCCCCTCAAACGAAGACAACCTCCTCACCCCCTTGCAGCAGGGTATTTCTGTAGCAACAACGCAGAATCGTGCATTATCCTGAAATCTAAAAACAAAAGGGTTATTATGTCTATCACTCTTATAAGCAGTGCTAATTACTAAGGATTAAGAATTTGTTTATATATGCCCTATATGCCCATCCTTCTAGAAAACAAACACATGTGTAATAAGATCACTGAATTGGAAGGCTTAGCTGTGCCTGCGAAGGCGTATTGTGTGTGCGAAGCCTCTGTGTCCCACAAGACCCTCCAGCACATTCTGCTTCAGAAAGCGGATCCCTTCTGACCCTCTCCATCAGAGACAGGGACTCCATCCCGGGGTGCGGGTGGTGCAGCAATTGTGAGAGATCTGAAGGACATAATTACTTTCACGTTTTCACCCAGCTTTCTAACAATCCAAATAAAAAAAAAAACGGGGGGGGGGAAAGTCTTACTATATTTTTACTGGCTTAGGAGCTGTATGGTAATCCCAGGCTCACTCATCAGCTCCACCAAATGCAGGGCATTATACACTTAACCTAAACTTATGATCTTTCCGGTCAGCCAAGTCACCTTTCGTTCCTGGTGGGACTCGGCCTACGGGAAGGCTCTGCAGGAGGGGGAGCAGGCTCCCCCTTAGCAACCTGCGGTCTGTCTCCCCGCTTCTGTCTGCTGTGAAGAGCAATATCATGGCAGACATGTGTAAATCCTCATCCTTCCCCTCGTAACGCTGACAGCTGAAACCTCCCCGTGCTGGCCTTAACCGCGGAGAACATCCGCGTTGGTACGGCCACAGCAGCCGTGTCAAGCAGCGCTCTACAGCTCTGTTCCCAAAGGGAGACTGCGGGCACAGGCTGATGAGAAACACAGAGGTAGGTGTTGTAACGTGAGTAACTAAGAGAAAATAAGTCCATCAAGCCAAACATGTGGTCGCTGAAGGCCACGTTGTCTGGTGCCAAACCCTTCTACTATAGCTGAGAACAGAGTTCAAACCTCTTGAATAGATCGTGCAAATAATTTTCGATTTTAATTAGAAGGCTAAGCTGAGAAATCAGAAGGGGAAATAATTACCACCTTCAAGAAATTACCAAAATATTTAAATAGACACAAACCTAAACTTTTCAAATAGCTTTTGACTAATCTGATTAAGCTAAATTGAGTCTCAAAACCTTATCTTCAAGTGAAAAGTCAGAAATTTAAATATAAACAGAAATATTTTAACTTTACTGATTTTTTTGTTTGTTTGACCAAAACTCTTTATAGGAGCATTTCTTTCTTTAGAAATAAATGTTTTCATTTATTTCAGTTTGCTTAATGGCACAGTCCTTCAATGACCATCAAGTAACAGACATTGGTCCCTTCTATTGGCATTTTTACCTAACTGCACGACGGGACAACCTTAAAGAGATTCAGCATCTTTTAGAGTCCTATCCCAGCGCCAGTAGGAAAGATTAAATGTGAAGAAACGTTGCTGAAAATGTGACCAAAGGCACATGAAAGTGTTTTTCTTCTTTTTCCTCTCCTCTCCTCTCCTCTCCTCTCCTCTCCTGCCCATTTTTCTTTTCTTTTTCTTTTTTTTTCTTTT
>VWYH01003955.1:47438-86636 GCA_013399365.1 Pampusana beccarii | reverse complement strand
TTTTCTTTTTTCTTCATTTTTTCTTCTTTTTTTTTTTTTACTTTTCATTTTTTTTTTTCTGCCACTGAAAGAGCATGAGCTATTGGATACAGATTAAATAAAAATGTTGAACAACTCTTTCCTTCTCTAAACAAAGTTAATATTACCAATAATAGAGAGTATATATGTAGATTTGTGCACCCACAGCCACTTCTGTCACCTGGATCATTGCCACCATTGTTGCTGGCTTAGGGTTTATATTCAATATTGAAGGAATCCTGCAGCTACTATTTGAAATACAATTCCAAAACCATTGTGGAGTCATCTCTAGTTATATGGGGTCAAATTCACTCTGGGTGAATTCTCTTTCAGAAAAGTAGTGGTGTTGCAGCAAGAATAATTATGAGCCAGACTATTATGAATATTGTGATGAGAATGATTAAAGGATATGGAACCTTCTGTCTACTTGACCAAGCAGATTTAAGTATTTTAGTGTATTTGATGCCAAGTGAGTTTGATTATTCCCACCACCAACAGCCACATTTTAGATGTTGCTCCCTGTATTCACTTTGCCCGTACTTTGCTGATTTTTGTAATGTGCATTTTGTCTGCAGAATTTGACAGCATCAGTCAGCTTCTCCTCAGCAGGAGCTTTACCACGGCTTCTGTCACACAACTCAAGACTCCTGTACTGAATACTGGCGTAATACAGATTTCAGGAGCGTCTTTTAGCCCCAAATGCTTTGAAGTACCCTCAGTCCCAGTAGCTGGTGGTTGTACAGAATGTATGTGCTCACTGCTGCAATTTTACACAAGAGTTGGCTGCCCCCAAACACTGTCATGAAGTAAAGGTTTACTTGTGCCCCTTTTGGCTGCAAAACATAGTGTTCAGGATGTTTGAAACATGGAGCACTGCTGTTAATAGTGGTGCTGCAAGGGCTTTCATCCCTTCTACAGAAAATGCTTTTTCCCCATGAAAGCAAATGGGCCATGAACAGTGGCTGGAGGAGGAAGGTCTCTGGCATCTCCCCGTCCTGCTCTTCCCTCCCATTGCCACTGCAGCTCTTCCCACCACCAAGACCTTGTCAACCAGCATAGGCAAGGGCCCCGGCTGGCAGAAGGCTCCAGAAGAGGGCAAAGAATCAGAGTCTTGTCCAGAACCCCTGGGCTGCTGCGGCAGCTCCAGCTGTAGCCCAGCAGGCCCTGCCTCCCTGCCTGTCCCCACTGGCACTGAGGACATGGCAGAGTCTCCATGGGGCAGAAGTTTCACCCACAGCACCCTCATGCCTGTCCCCGCTGCCCCAGTGCCAACAGTGGGCAGGGGCCCGTCCCACCCGGACCAGGAGGCCTCAGATCCATTGCCTCCTCCACGCTGAGGCCTTGCCGCAGGTGCTGTGGGGGCGGCTGTCAGCCTGCGGTGCCCTCCCTGATGTGCAGGTAGAGAATGTTCTCCCTGGCAGCGGAGGCTGCTGCACAGGAGGTGCAGGAAAGGGTGGACCTTGGCAGGGGTGCTTTCACATCCTGCAAACCCTAAAGATTGTGTCAACCTCAGCCCCCTTCTTCTAACTCTGGCCTTCTCCTGGCCATGTCTGCGCTGGGGAGGCCATTGGCAATGACACCCTCCTCTGGCTCTGCTCCGGTGCGGTTTGCAGCCCGCTTGGGACGTTCTCCCTGGCTGGTGCCTTGCATTAGCAGATGGGCTGAAGACAATGCTGTGTCTACACCACTATTGTGACTTTTCCTGAGTACAGCTGGAATGGGTTTGTCACCACACACCCCACACAGCCACAGAGGGGTTGTGGAGACGCCATCTCGTGCTGAAGTCTCGCCTTCGTTCGGCCCTGGAGACTCACTGCTCGTTTGCAGGCCTCGGGTTTGTTCAGTGTTCATCACAATCATGTTTGCCAGGGCACTGCAGTAATATAAGTAAAATATTATAAAAAAAAATATATCTTATAAATCCATTATTTATAGATGGACCAATTTACTGAGTATTGCAGCTCAAGTAGCCAATTAAACTAAAAAGGAAGCTGAGTGTAAAGCAACAGCAAATTTCCTTCCAAGAAGAGGAACATACCTGCTTTCTTGAAATGTGGAAGTTTAGTCCTACCTATGAAAAATTCATTTTGTGCTCTAGCTCTCTTGCACGGCTTTTTTTTTGGGACCATTTACACGTCAGTCACTGCAGAAGCAGTGAGGTGCAGTTGCACCTGAAGCCACCTCTGTTGATGTTCAGTCAATTCGAAAATCAGTCACATAGGTGCATATTGAAAGAAGCTTTGTGGGGCTTTTGCATTTGGGCTTTTATTGGAAACCATAATTTTAACCTGGTTTTCATGTTTTCTTTCCATGCTAAAAATTTAAGGTAGAAAGAATATGGATTAATTTCTTTTAAAAGCAGTAAAAATGGTGGGTAGAACGAAGAGTTTTTGAAAGAAATCTAAACCCCACATTTTAGGATGTACAGGTCTAAACCAAACTTGTTGATTTTAACATAGTTACTTCTCTTCATACTCCAAAAATAAGGTTAAGCTATTAAAAAAAAAGTTCTAAATTTCTGTGTGATGAGTAGGAAAGCCTGGAAACATCAGTCTGAAGAATAACCATCAACTAAAGGGATCACTTGGGTCCTCACAAGTGCTCAGAATCCAGCAGCTGCCTCTGGGTCCAGTCTTGTAGTGCACACCCCGATATCTGAGAGCCATGCTGTTTAGACACCTAAACAAAAACTGTACTTTAGTATTGTCAAAAGAGTCAAAATCATCTAGGAAACAAGGTTATTGTCTTTGAGGTGAAGCCTGGAACCTTAAATCAAATAACCCATTTGAAAATGTTTTCCTAGAAACTTAAATGCAGGCACCTCTCTTGGTGTAATTAAGAGAGGAAGCTGACTCAAGGTCTTTGCTTTTACCACCTAAACCGATTAACAGGAGAAGAAACCTCGTTAAGCTGGCGCTCTGCCTTGCTGACGAGCAGGGTTGGTTTTGATCCACGGCCTCTGGTATTTGGATTATTTGCTTTCCCCTCTCTTAATCTCTGTGGGGAAACTTTCTGTCACTATTTAAATATTAAATCCTTGCCATACTGGAATGTCGCAGTGTACTGCATACAAACAGAGATGTAAGGGCTCAGTATTTTCAGTGCAAACCAATTTTGAGTTCCAACTCAGAAGGCCTTTGTTCATTTGCTCTGAGGATACAGGCATGTCTTTTCCTGGGAATTTTACATGTATTTGAGCACCAAAGACCCACTAAGTACTAACACACATCAGAATCCTGTAAGCTTATGGACTGCTGCTAAACCTTCCCTTTTCTGGCAGCATTGTCAGGACAGATGGCAACTGCAATCATAAGACATCAAGTTTCTACAATTTTGATGTTTAAATACAGTTTGTCTCTACAGGCTCCAGAATGAAGTCAGCCCCTCGAGCCTACCAGATTATTCCTCCAAAGATGCTGCAATGCCCAGCTAGAGGAGAAAGGTAACATTATTCCATTCTTCAAAAAATCATTTTGAAAAAATTAATCTTTCCCTAAAGCTCCTTTGTGAAATTCCAGTTGCTGATTGTTTGCTACATATGTAGTTCACCTGAATCTTGGCTGACACCAGGCACCAGCAGGTAGCTCTAATCCCCTGATAAATTTTCCTCTTCTCTCCTCTTTACAGGCTGGTTTCCTCCTGAGCAAGGACAGCACTTATTAAAGATGATCGTGGTATGATGGGGAATAACATAATTTTAAAAACATTTTTGCCAAATAATAATTTGATTGCCTCTTTTGGGAAGATGCATTTTGTGCAGATAAACGCCAGCGTCCCTCTGGGTGCAAGTTCCCGTGGTTGCACTGGTGCAGCACTGAGCCCGCTCCTGAAATACAACTCTCCCGAGCTCCCATAGACCTCAGCGAAGACGAGCAATAACGCTGCGAGGGTTCAGGCACAGCTCTGGTGAGAGCACCGTGGTGCTTAAATCCCCAGATTAACCCCACAATTCTTACTGTATAGCTATGAACAGAAAAATCAGGCATCTAACATAGAGTTACAAATCCAGAGATTTAGTAAATAGCTTTTATTGCTTCTTGCAGCTAATTATCAGCCTAGATTTGTTGACTGATTTTGTGCATTGTACATACCTTCTACAGCTTGTTTCAACGTTTATCACCTTTGTACAGAAATAGCAGAGGAAGAGCGAAAGAGAGAAGTAAAAAAGTTACCACTGCTTAGCAATTAACTAACTTCACAGATTTAGGTATCATGCTAATTAACTAAGAAAAGGCCTTTAATCTAGAACTGCCATAACAATGCAGGCAGGTTTATCACCAAACTTGTGAAATTTATTGATGTGTTGTTAATTGTCATGCTACAGGTGAATTTAAAGTCGAGGAAGCGATGTATAGTCTGCCAACCCAAGACTGCCCAAACCAACCTGCCTCTCCAAAATAAACACTTGCAAAGAGAAGTGCATCTAGCTCTGTAGGTGCTCTGTAGATGCTCTGTACTTAGATGTGTTTTTACACTATATATGCTCTTATGCAGAATATTTGGCTCCATCTGGGTGTCTGAATCACAGGAATGGAGTCCTCATCTCCAGGCCTGTTGTCCTCTCTTTGCTTCCTTTTATATAGAGATTGTGTAATACGGATTACAAAGGTAAAGCCTATCAGGAAAACCAAGCCCCAGCTTTTTCTGATGAGCTGACTGGCTGCTTATGGTTTTGTGTTTCCAGAATACTTGTTTTAAACTAAAGCTGACATTGACGTAGAGAGGTTTCCCTATGTGCTTCGGTGAATCTATGTACCATGAGTTGTACCTTTGCGTCAAAAGCACCTTTCTTTCTCATTTCCTGATGGTTTCTGCCTGGGGTTCTTTCTGTGAAGAGCTGAGGAAGAATTGCTTTTTAAATGCAAGTGTTGATAAATGTGTTTGGGAAAATCTGGAGAACAGGAATCTCCAACAGACTGAACAAGACCTGCAGGAGCAATGTTAGGAGAACTATGATGTTGGGAGCACAGTCAGTTTTAGAACCATAAGATGTAGCTACTGAATAAGGGCAACACATAATCTGTAGTAATTTGTAATACAGCCATCAATATAAAGTAAAAAGTGAAACTCCATGTATTATTTACTGATAATTAAATAGCTTTTAAAATATAGCTTTTACAACTGTAATAAAATCTATTAGTAAATCTTAAAAAACTAGAGAAGTTAGCAAAGTAGTTTACTTATAGTCTAAGTACCAAAATATTTTTTTTCCTTTCACTTTAATTATGGGTACAGGAAATTTACACAACCAACACAAACACTAAAAATGAGAAGTATTTTAATTCTTCAAATTTTACAATATATTGCATTAAAAATAGACTTAATTGTCCTAAAAATGCTTACCAGTCAATTGACATGTATTATCTGAGCTACTGCTTTCATCTCTATTTTGTTGCTAGTTTCATAGTGCCAAATAGTATACACATTACATAGAAAGTACGTAAAGTTGCAATATCCTGGAGCGGACAACGTCAGTATCTCCTGTACAATTGCAGTCGATTGCTGGCCAAGTCATTCTGGTGCTGCTGTGAGGCTATTGTGTTCACCAAAGGGGGGGATATACATTGCTGAATACTCTATTAAAAAATGAGAGTAATGAGATATACATGCATATAAACACAAATGTGATTATGCATAACATTCAAGAAACATCATTTTATGATATCATGTGTTTTCCATTATATAAACGACTGTGCTCCTTCACCTGCATTTAGAGGTTGGTATGACAGGGTACAATGTCATTCACACGAGCTACTGAGTGAACAGCCATACTTAGTTTGGGTGCTCTGAAACTAGGAGACCTGAAGCAGGTTGTTCTCTTGGTGAAGTAAAAGTTTTTAACCCCATCACTTCTCGTAGCTGAAGATTTGATGAAATCTTGGTCATATATACTTTTTCTGCAGCTGGAAACTGAGATCTGAATGTGTATCTACAGCTGGACACATGTTTAAATGCTTAAGTACATACTTGTAGGGAAAGAAAGGTCTTAAATGTCCATCAGAGAACTTACAGTTCCAGAGACTGGATAGCCTGAGCGACGTCTAGTGTTTACATCTTACTGATGAAACAAAAATCTTGCAGATAAAGACATAGTCAGAGAAAGCTTGAAAGCTTTGATGTGGACCAGCCAGCCAAGAAGTCTGACCACTGAAAGCCAGGAAAATGCATTGGTGGGGGAAACAACTTTTTTTTAACTTTATTTTTTTTCCTTAAGTAGGATTGGCTACGAAGAAAGCCCTACAGAACATACAAGCTCAAAAATGCTTTAGTAAAACACAGATCTGATAAAGGTAGCTATGCTACATTAATTGCTGAAAAATATAACATTTACATGATGTTTAGGCATAAAGAATTAAATTTGTAAGACAGGAGGCAGAAGAGAAGAATCTGAGTTTCCAAGTCGCACCTACAACTAGAATTCACAAGAAGAGAGGTAACGATGTGCTCTGTGTTCTTTCCACAGCCCCACTTCAAAAGCAGGCAATCATTTTGAATTTAGGACCTTGGATACTTTCTGGGGTTTTACAGTCTCAAACTCAATAAGTGGCAAGAACTTTCTGAATAAAGATTATTTTCTCTAACATTTTTGGTAGCAGTTTATCCACTAAAGTATATGAAGTATATGACAGTATATAAAATATTTGAAGTATACAGTCATCTGTCTATATTTTTTCCCTTGGTACAAATATATAGTAAAGGAGGAGAATGATAGTACAGAACTATAAATACTATGGCATTATAAACTGAACATTAGAACTGTATATTTTGTACTTTGGACATTTATGTGCCTGTTCAGTTCTTTTTATTCCAGGTATCATGATTATTTTGTTTCAAACTGACAAGATCTAGAATGTATGAAACAAAATAAAAACACTTACTGAAGGTAATACCTATCACTTATAGAACATGACATATCTGCAGGTCAAACTAAGAACTGATTGTATTGCCAATTATTTTAAGTACTACCACGCATCATTCCCCCTTTCATCTCTACATTATTAAGAAATACAAATTAATTATGAGCTAGATATAGTTCAAATGGATCTTGCTAAGCTGCTGTTCCTTAAAAGTTCTTGGAACTTCCTGGACTTTGCAAGTGTCTTGAGATTCCAGAAGGAAAATGAAGCCAGAGGATGAGGCAGTCTGGTATAAACTGTTAAAGCCTGTTTACAGTACTATAAAGTTCATATGTGTGTATTTTTTTTTTTACATAAATAGAAACCTGAAAATCTGGCAAGCCAGTTGAGCCGATTGATATCAATATTTTCAATCATATTTTTACTATAAAATAAGCCATAAGGCCAGTTTGTAGTAATTAAAGCTGAACATATTTGAAGTAAATACTTACTAAAGGGGTGATATTCTGCAAAATATTTGAAGCAGATGGGTTTCTGGTAATGGCCTCTTCAACATCTAAAATTAGCATAAAAGTACATTATAAACATTATGTAAAACAAATACTACTATAGAAATACATTTCACAGCCAAATATTCAGTGCAAAACTTCCGAAAGATTGTGGAAATGTACTTTAATAGCACTGTTCTTTTTTACCCTACCAACAGCTGCTGAAGTATATGCTAGATCTGTATTTTTAAAATTTGCAGCTAGATATTATTATCTGAACAAAAAATTTAGTGTCAGTAAAGAAATATAAAGCTAGAGAAAAGAATGGAAGCTACTCTAGGCTGGCAACAAAATTTTTCCAGACTTAGACCAGTTAGTGACCAACTGTTATGCACTCAAAAGACCGCTGTGAGGGTACACAGTTTTAGTCACTTCATTTGGTAACATGTGAAAACAAAGCCAAAAGCAGAGGTTGGAAAGGTCACGGTTTAAAAAAACCAATGTACATACATGACATGTAAGTACTTAAAACACTTCACTTACTTACTTACAGGTACATACTTACATGTACTTACATGTCCTATAAGTCTACCTGTAAAATTTCATGGCTTCTTATTACCAATTTTAATCTCCAAATAATTAGGTAAGCTAATTAAACTCCTAAGATACATATATATAGTACATCAATTTTCAGTTACTTAATTTACAATAAGTTAACTCTTATCATTCTTTCATTGTTTCTATCATATTCCTTATGTAATTTTCTCACAGTTTTCACAGAATCACAGAATGTCCTGAGTTAGAAGGGACCCACAAGGATCATCGAGTCCAACTCCTGTTCCTGCACAGGACAACCCCACAGTTCACACCATGTGTCTGAGGGTGTTGTCCAGTCTGTTGTTGAACACTGTCAGGCTTGGGGCTGTGACACCTCCCTGGGGAGCCTGTTCCAGTGTCCAGCACCCTCTGGGTGAAGAACCTTTTCCTAATGCCCAACCTAAACCTTCCCTGGCACATCTTCCTGCCATTCCCTTGGGTTCCGTCACTGGTTGCCATAGTTTTCCTTTTCACACTTAGCAAACTTCAGCTTTCTTGCTCCCAGTTCCATTGCTGCATTTACCTTTGCCTCTATTTCTTTGTTATTTCTCTGTTATTTATTTTCTATTTTCTTGCATTTCTGTTTTCATACCTACTTTCTTAACCCAAGCACATCATACTAAAATGCCTCTCTGACAAAAGACAGAATTCTTCACTTCTGTTTGCCTGGAAGCAATAACCATGAGGTATGATATAATGAAATTCTGAACCAGTGTTTGATGGGAGCAAGAATTGCAAGCTACAGCTGCAAAAAGTTTCTAAGCAGTTCCAAAGAACTTTCATTCTGCTGTTGCAGTTTACAGGAAACCAAAGCCTTTTTCCTCAAAGTCAAGCGATCCGCCATCTGATGGAGAAATGTACGGATAGTGTTCAGGAGCTTAATAAGGCCTGGTTTAGTTTGATTCCAGTCAACAGGGAGGTAAACCTGAGTAACCTGACCATGAAATGGTGCAGTCCACAAGGAAAATAAGTAGAATAGTAAAATAAAACCAATGGACTTCAAGAGAGCAGACTCTTATAAACTCCAATAATTGGCATGTAAAATTTTATATGAAAAAAGGCCAAGGAAAACATAAAATTCAGGAGAGCCGGCAGTTCCACAAAGAGGAAAAATGGCAAGCAGAAGTTACTCCAATAATATGGAAAGGCAAGCAGTCCAGTGAAGAGACCACAGGGACTAAGGCACAAGGTCCCCGTTGGTTTCAAATGCAGGACGGAGCACACCAAAGGCAAATGTCAAACTAATGAGAATTCTTCTGAAAGACCCGTATGATCATGTACGTCAAAGCAAATACTAACCACTAGATATGGAGCAAGAGACCCAAGAAGTAAGTTTGTTCTACAAGTATTTTAGTTACAACAGGATGACGAATGAAAGTGTTGGCTACCTAATCATTGGAGAGAAAAAGTTATCAAGAACAAGTATAGACTTCTTCTCCACATTCTTCAATAAAATGTCAGCTGTGATGGGACAGCTCATATAAAAAGCACCAGTAAAAAGCGAGTAAGAAATGAGCCTGGCATAGAGAAAGAACAGGTTAGAGAATGCTCAGGTGAGTCTGAAATTTTTTAAATGGTTGTGCAAGAGACATATTCACATAAACATTCAGATTTGGCTGCAGCAACCTCAGAACCGTATCTCTGATCTGTAAGAATTCATAGAGAAGAGGAACATCCTAAATGACTAGAAGGAAATGGAAAGCCATTTATTATAGAGGGTTATGTATGCAAAAATATATGGTGTATAATATAAAGAGTAATTATTTGCAAAAATAATTGCAAAATATTAAGGTGGACAAACGCTGGAACAGATTCTTAAGTGAGGCTGATACATCTGTGTCTGTACACTTTAAAGAACAGTTTTGACAAACATATGTTAGAAACAACAGCTACAGTTGAGCTGAGACAGTTTGTGAAGGTGTCCTGCAGTCATATTTTGAATGATCTTTTTTGACCAAGGCAAAGCCACCATTATTTTAAAACAATTTCCTTAACTCTAAGACAGGTTTCATGATTTTGATCTCCTTTTTGCTGCATTTAGTAAAGAAAAATAAGAAGAAACACATTTCTAACACAGGATTGGTGTTTTAAATCCAAATTAATCCATGACAACAAAACATAAAACTACTTAATCACTTGATGTAGGATCCGATTTGTTATCAAACTTACTTTGCAGCCTTTGATCGAGACGGTCAAGAGATTGGATGATCTTCTCTTCTTCTATGGAAAGTGCCCTGGTGGCCGTGCGGGGAGCCGGGCTGGGCGGGGGCTGCGGGGCTGGCTGCTGCTCCCCTGCCAGGGCCGCCAGGATCCCAGCGGCTGCAGGGCCTGTTCCCAAGGCTTCTCCTGCCATGAGAGACGGAACCGTGCTCTCTGAAACCCGAGAGATTACAGGGGGAACTTCAGATGAGAAGAGGTCCTGACATTTCAATATGTTGCTCGCTCCCATTAACTATGGTTCATATGTGTGTATAAAATCGCATTAAAAAATCAAAAACATGACAAACTCAAGAAACTCACGTTAGAAAATGACATAATTTTAAGATCACTAATGAATCTTACAGTTGCAAGTTCCTACAGAGCAAGTTCTACTGACTTTGGAAATATATAATGATAGCAAGCAATACCTATCCACATCATCCACTTACGTATGATACATAAACACAAACAGGAATGGAATGAAACTTGACTATATGCTGTAACGCATTTATAAAACCATCAACATAATGACACATGGTATCTCACACCTTTCTTTTAACGAAAAAAAATAGGTCTACACAACAAACTACGCTTGCTTGCTTAGAATCACTGATGACAAAACAGACAAGCTATGTTACACAGTGGATTTATTATGTCACTACTTTTTATAACAAAGAATTGAAATGAGATGTGTTACTGTACCTTCACCAGACTGAAAGGTGTTTTTCGTATTTTGTACTGGATCAAATGCAGACTGAACAGGATTCAGCTGGACGGTACATAACGAATTCTATCAAAAACATTGTAAAAATATTTTACGTGTAATTTAAGGTAATTATACTACTTCCTGCACATGTTCATTTATTATTTCATATTAATAAATGTTTTCAAGTGCAAAAATATTAGTGTATACTAATACAGTAGATGTAGTATAGTTGCTTTGAGTATTATTAGTGGTAATAGCAAGGTGACTAAGCACATTTATTCAAAATGTAGTGACACTGGAAAATTTTTTAATATTCTCAAAACACTCAATTTTGAGGATAAATAAGCTTTTATTATTTTTTAAAATAGTATTTAATATTTACCTGTGCATGATGACTAGGCTTCCATTTTTCAGAGGCTACAATTTGCCTTCTGTGTTCTGAAAGGTGTTCATTTTCAGCACTGTCAAAAACCTGCTTTTGTCTTGTAACACGAGCAACACCTTAAATGAGATGCATCCAAAAATAAACCAAAAATGTGTGAAAACATGATAAAGCTACTAGTGCCAAAACCAGTAATGATGAGTAAATTTCTCTGTCCAAATTTAAATGTTTACCTTGTGTATCTTTACATCTGATCTTGCTTGATCTATTTTATTATAGTGAAAAGAGAGAAACTGGCACTTCTAAGTCATATTTAATTTCATGTTAGGATAGGACTATAAAATCCAGATGTGGATTGTATGTAGACATTTATAAGCAGGTTAAGTGAAGCCCCAGTTTGAATCCCAGTTAATAAAGGTGGTCTGTACAAAGATACAAGGTGGTCTTATAAAGTGAGAAGGAGAATGAACAGTCAGTGAACTATGATAGAACAAATACCAAACAATGTGCCCAAAACTAATGTTTTAGAAAATCAGTTGCATTTAGAGAATAATTCCAAAGTCTAGTTGTCCAACACAGTAAATGTCTGTTACCAAGATGCTTTATCTTATACCTTAAAGGATTCAACATTTAATTATTAAGAGTATCACACAGAATCACAAAATACTTTGGGTTGGAATAGACATTTAAAGGTCACCTAGTCCAACCCCCCTGCAATGGGCAGGGACATCTTCAACTAGATCAGGATGCCTCATCCTACCTGACCTCAAAGAGTATTTTGTGCCATGCAGAAAACATGTAATAGTTCACACGGTTTATTTGATTCACAGAATCACAGAATGGCTGAGGTTAAAAGGGACTTCTTGAGGTCATCTGGTGCCACCCCCTTGCTCAAGTAGGACCATCTAGAGCTGGTTACCTAGGACAACGTCCAGATGGCTTTCAAATATCTCCAAGGAGAGAGACTCCAGAAAATCCTTGAGGAACCTGTGCCACTCTCACAGTAAAAAAAAAAAGTGTTTCCTAATTTTAGCGAAGACAGTACTGCTGTATTTTCCCTCAGCTAGAGAGGCCTAACTTAGACCCTGCACCTCAACTTTATCTCAGTTTTGTCTCATGCATACAACATTTTCAAGATTAAAGCATCAAGTTTCAAAATCTAAGTTCTCAATTAAACAAACTGGACATGCAAATCAGCATTTTAATGTGCAAGTCAGGAATCTGCACATCCAAGGAGATATTATATTCTCATTTGTAAATGCAGCTACTTGATTTGTAAATGTAGTTACCTGATTTATACTTGAGATGATAAATCACCTATTTACATAAAAAATATTTAAATGTGCAGTTTAATGTACTGTTCATTATTAGACCAAGAGGTCTTTTATTGAATTTAAAATAATTTTCTTAGTTCTTAGCATTTCTGGAAAAATAAAACAATTCATTCATCCTAGAAGCAGATTTGAAACTACTCATCTGGCTGCTGCCATCAGTAGTAACAGGGGACACATTAGCTTTAAAGGTTGACATTTAGTTGTGCGTGAATTATTGTAATGTGACACATAATGCTGAATAGCACCTGAAAAGGAAATATGAGCATGTTATACAGAATATGGGGGCAAATTTAAAAAGAAGCACAGAAGAACCACCTTGTTGTATTAGTAATCAAATAACATTCTTCTGATAAATAAAATGCAAAGTTGCTCTATTGATATGCATCAACATTTAATTTAATTAGTTTCCAAGGCATGCTATATCTATGCCAAGGAAAATACTCCTTTGGGAAATCTAAGACAAATGTAATATGCAGTAGTTTCTTTAAGGGCATGAGACCCTGAGCAGTTCACCCCTGTTTAACTACAAGCCTGTGAATGGGCCCTGTATGTGTCACAGGCTAAAGGTTACACACATTTCTAAAGCGTTTTACTGATTGATCACCAAAGGGCCTAAAATAATTCTAATATCCAGCTACAGAGAATAATATGTGTCAGTCATAAGATATACCACTTGATGCCTGGAAGCCAAAGTAAAGGAAGATCCTCATGGGCAACAATTTTATTTGTTCACGTTGTTCTCACTTATTCTTTCACTAGCATACATTTGGCCAAGCATTGCAAGAGATCACATTTTCTACAGGGTCCTCACAGACCTCCTTGAGCTCTGTAACAGTGCCACAGCAGATATTTTACTCAAGAACAATGCGGTATTCAATCTCTCATAGCAAGCACTTCAGGACAAAGACTGTGATCTATGTGCGTTTGCAGGCAATAGAACAAAAAATAGCAAGTCGTTAAGAGTTGTATGGGAGTGTTAAGACTTTCAAAACACAAAAGCGAAGCAGATACTGAGAGAGGGCCACCCACCCAAATTTTAAAAAGGGGTCACTCAGCTCTTCCTCTCCAAGAGCTGGAGCCGTGTGACACTGGGGACGCAGCATTGCAAGCTGCAGTGAAGGCAGCATTTCCAGTGCACACAGCTTTGCGCCAGCGGATTTCCCGATTCATTGATCTGATGTGCAAATAAGGACATCAAGAAGCGAAGTCTCTCTGCCGGAGGCGAGGCGCGGTAATGCAAGGCTGCGTTCATTTCCAATGTAAAGTCAAATGGGTTAACTTCAGTCACACATATCTCAAGCTCATCTGTTTGACTTTGAACTGGAATGGACAAGCAGATAACATTTCTCATTTCCCACCCTCGCTTTAGGCCAAGAATACTCACCCACCTCTGCTCTTACACAACAGAGCTGTTCTGAATCACTCCATAGTTAAAACTGTGCATTTCTGGAGATAAAACTAGAAATGTAGCTTTTTAAGTTATGGGAATTACTTATTTTGCTAGAAAGCGTCTTTGAGCTGCATGGCCGATCCCTGGCCTGATCCCAGTGCGTGAAGCCATTTGTGTACTGCTGCATAATCCCCGACGGAGGGTCTGTGGGTTCAGGAGCTCCACAGATTCAGGAGCTCTGCTCCAGCTGCAGCCCTCAGCAGGCAGCACACCAGCGCACAACACGCACCTTACGGGCACAAGGATGCCAACAGTGCCCATAGAATACAGCTCGGCTGCAGAGGAGAAACAAGGCACACCAAAAAGCGTGAAACATGTCTTGAAATGTAAAGATCGGGAGATTCAAGTTTATTCTCCCAAAATTTCTTATGCATCTTTCCTCTGCCTTACCAATCAGTCTCTGCATCATCTTGTTCTCAAGGTCAATTTTTAATAAAATGCAGGATTGGTCCTAAAATTTCTTAAAATTATTTGTAAATCAGACATACTTTGCAACACAGCAAAATTTGTCTGGTAGAGCTCTTTATTTTTTACTTTATTTTTAAAATACAATAGTTGTATTACTGGGACTAAAACTTAATAATTTTAGGCATTTACAGTGTCAGCACTTTAAAAACATGGTAGATGTAGATTTCATTCACTCTGAGGTGGCAGTGACTGTTGGACAACAAGCTATGACTCCCAGTTACCTTGTAAAACTTGCTCGTATAAACCTAGTCACTTCCTCCTATATCATTATTTAGACCACCTGTCACATCTGCTCATTAGTTCAGGGATATAATCTCGGGGAAAAGACTTCCTTTTCATTTAATATTGTAGAGAGCTATTAAAAATGGGGATGGATGTTTGAGAGGCCTCTGGGCACCACTAGAATAGAAATGACAATGACAAATGATGAAAACTTGTTGAAACCGGCTGTGTTGTGTGAATGGATGAAAGGCTAGATGTTTTAACTGAAAACAAATTTGTGATGTAATTGAAAAAGACTTTTGGCTGAACATCCCCCCACCCCAAACCCAGAAACATGACTCTCACCAGTAGCAGAGTCTTTCGGAGCTCGGGCAGCATGTGCTCCTTGCCAGGAGGTGCTTGTTTTCCCAGCTGCTGAGATACGATGGAGACGTAATCCATTTTCTGCCTTAACAGGTCTTCTTTCAGTGCAGGTTACTGGATGATCTTGACAAGCGCTTGTCTGAACACTATTTACAGAACAAGTATTTTTTGCCCAAGGTTCGCGTTTGGCCGTGCTGCAGCCAGGTGTAGATATCGCAGTGGCCAAGCCCGAACTCCAAGCACCCTCGCTGTTTTCTGTGCCGCTTCTACTTAGAAGCTGGTCTGCTAACAAAACGTGCCTTTCATTTAAACCGTTCCTGCCTGTAGCGGGAGCGTGAGGACACGCAGGCAGCAGCGGCTGAACCGCAGGGCTGGCGGCGTTTGTCCCGCTCCTGTCTCCCGGCAGAGGTGCGGATGGTGGGTGAGGTGCCACCAAGGTCCCTGGAGCTCTCAGCATTTTGTTGGCTTCGGCAGCTGACTGCGGTCGGATTATAATTCCTGTTCTCTTCTTGGGCATAAATCCGGGCTGGGCTTTTACACATCTTGGTCTTCTCGTCACTTTCGCCTTATTTTTGAGGTGATTAACATCATTAATTTTACAGTTATTGCTACATACCAGGGGTTTACTTTCTTCATCTTTTGATACCATCCAAGCTTTTTTAGCAGAAAAGGATCCGGTTGACATAAACAGATTCAGAGACGTGCAGTCTTTATTTGATTCTTCTGTATTAACATTTGGTTTTGATATACGAGAGTTTTCCTGATGATTTTTCATGAACTTGGGGTTTGAAGGTTGAGCAACAATACTTAAATTAGTCTTAGGAGCATTATTTGTAGTTTGAACATATTGCAGCTGTGCAGAAGATATTTCACTGGTGTTTTTCTCATAGCATTTTTCATTAGTTCTTACTATTACCTGGTTAATTTGATCACACCATCTTAGCTTCCTATTGTATTTTTCGTTTTCTGCACGTTTCTTTTTTATTTTTGCCAGTTCTAAACTGTCTCTGATAGAAGACACGGGTTGAGTTCCAGAACTGATCCCGTGGTTCATAACCACAGCTTTGAAATGACTGGGTTCATATTTAGTTTCCCTCTTTAAGATACTTGTGAATAATCTTGCTCTTTTTCTTTCAAGAATATTGTATTTCAGGCTTTTGTGCTGTGCAGGAGTGTGAGGATTTAACTCCGTATCAGACACTAGTGACATAGTTTCTACCATATTACCCTTTCCTTCCTCTCTGTTATTCTGTTGCTTAAAATCACAGAGAACTGAGGCATTTGGTATGTCCTGAAACAAAGATGATCCTGGATTAATATCGTCAACACATTTAATATTTTCTTCTTTTGTTTCAGTCTTTTTTCCTGAGGTATTTTTTAAAAACTCTGTACTGATGTTTTTGTCCTTTGGTAATGTATCAGCTGTGCTGGGAATGTCAGTGGAACATCTCTGATTAGGAAATACAACTATAGATGTTGCAATAGGTTTACTGGGGTTTTGCACAGATATAGTTCTTTTTTGTGGGGTCGTTTTAAAACTCTGATCTTGCATCAGATCCTGAACTCTTTCTCCTGGAATAAAGTCAGGGCTGGCCCAAGCTTTGCTAGGATTGAAAACAGGATGACCAGTGGCTGGTGTGCTAACAATTCCAGAAAATGGCTGGCTTCTTTCTTCATTTATCTTTTGCAGAAAACAAAACGCATTATTTATAGAGCTTTCTTGCTTACTAGAGGTAGAGAACTCTGCAGGGTTTTTTCCAGATTTGTGGGAAGCAGATGATTCCTCTTCTGAATTGTGCACATGCTCGGCAGGAGTTAGAACATTATGTTTAGCTAAAAGATCGTGAGTAGGTAAGTTGTGGTTGTTTTGTGAATCTGCGTTTCTCAGACAATTATTTAGATGCACATTTTTAGAAGAACTTTGAGCTGTATAAAGCAAACCACTATTCCTAGTCTGCGATCTTTCTGGATTGTACAGGGCACAGTCACACTGTGTAGCCAAAGATGATTCACTGGGTGTTGTGTAATTTCCATTTTCTTCTCCAGCCTCAAGACTGTCAAGGCTTGACAAGCTGTCTGAATCATCTGTTTTCTTGAATTCTTGATGAAAATTCTGAAATACAGGCATAAAACCAGACTGTTACATTTAAGATTTTTTTTTTTTTGGTCTGATACTGTTTTTTTCATTATTGACAGCTCAGGCTAAAATACAATCCATAGTGAACCTGGCGTTTTTACACCTTGGGTGTTTCCATCAAGTCAAAATTTACCTGTGTTCAATTGCAAAAGAAAATTATGTGGTTTGGTCACGAAATTCAGAGGAAAGAGCTGCAACAGATCCTAAGTTTTATATCAGTTTTACAATATCAAAAAAGGAACAAGATTTGTCTAAACAGCACTACAGTTTCTGTGTTGCCCTATGGCACAGAATGGTTTTTGTACTCCAACAGATACGGGAGTTTACCAAATGAAAGAGAATCCATAAAAATGCAGATTTGACAGTGGATCTGCCTTAAACTGGATTTTTTTCTGTAATACTGGATTGAATATTTTCATAGAAAGTGCCACAAGTGATGAAGATTTAAGCCTTGTCATGGCAAATACAGAAAACATTTCTCCCCTACCATAATCACAGTGATTAACACCCTCTTTTCTCATCTTTCAGAAAGAAGAAAATATCATCTGTTCTATGCGGATGGATCAGGTCTAAGGGTATATGGGAGTCCCATCCACTCCCCCAACTTTTTCATTAAACTTTAACGTAGTGATGACACCATCTGAATCACCATTGGGACATCTTTATGTATGTTGTATACAGGCATTTTCTTCACAATTACTTCTCCATCCAAACACTGAGGTGCCTGTTATGGTTGAAAATACCCTTTTCAAGTACAGGATTTCAAAATGCACACAAACATAAAGGAAAACAAGCATATCAACTATTTTCACAATCTTGTACACCATATCTCTGCTGTTAAATTTGCTTCCACACAACTGAGCAGCAAAGTAATTTTAAACCAGATGTTGGAAAAAAATGGGATGAAAACCTAAGCAGCTGCATTAGATATGCAATCTTATGCAATGAAGATTTTTTTTTCATTAGTGACTTTAAATTAAAAATATTTCAGTTAGCAAAATCTGTTAACCCAGGTAAGTGATTATATATACCTTGGCAATTACAATAGAATTAACATTTTGAAAACTTACCAAAGAATGCATCAGATTAATTAGTGAATAAGAATATATTTTTGTACTAAAAATTTTTAAAAATTATAATAAAATCGTTATATCGTAATATTGCATAGTATATAACAGCACAAATATTTTAAATTGCAGAATAAAAAGGTTAGCGAGCCCTGAAAGACTTTTTATTATTGAATTAAATCTTATCTTGCACTAAGTGTTCAGAGGTTGGTGCAGCCTTCCATTAGAGTTATGATCTGAGATAAAGAAACTAAATAGAAGAACAAAGAACCGAGTGTAGGGAAAGATCCCTTTAGGGAACATTTTCAAATGAAAACTATACAAACCAGTGTCTTTCTAATAGAAAAGAATAAATGATGTTTTGTTAGTGATTTATTAACCTTTATATTTGGCTAAACTATATTGTTAACCTCTGTTTGAACTTCACCAAACAAGGAAAAGGTATATGCTCAGAGTTTTCTGTACCAGGCCAAATTTAAGAACTAACTTTGATGTTTTCAGATGGGAAGAAAACAGTAAAAAGAAATTATAGGTGTCAGGCTTATTTCTTGTCTAATTTGGAAATTGCACCCGTATAGCTGAACATGTGTTTCTAAAATGACTATGTTAAAAATATAAAAAGATTTTCTAAGGATTGATTTTAAAAATCCTGTTCCAATAGCAGGCTGGCTTAAAGTGGTAACTCTGGAGGGTGCAAGGAAAGTTGCAACTTTTTAAAAGTGAGATCCAAAAAATTCTACTCAGTTGTGCTCTAGAGGTTGAAGATAGACTTGGTCCTGCATTACATATAATTTTATTCTCCTTGTAAAACAAAACCTCATGGGAACACAAAATCTCAGTTGAGACAACATCCAGAAATAAGTTAGGAACTGAAGAATAAAGAAGGATTCTTCATATAAACACATACACACTTCTGCTTAGTTCATGAAAATTTAGTTCATTTGTTGCATCACACAATTTAATCATTTCACACATTAAAGATG
Organism: Pampusana beccarii; assembly: GCA_013399365.1. Classification (NCBI taxonomy): domain Eukaryota; kingdom Metazoa; phylum Chordata; class Aves; order Columbiformes; family Columbidae; genus Pampusana; species Pampusana beccarii. The sequence continues at coordinate 67,365 of VWYH01003955.1, read as the reverse complement.
CTTATCATTATCATTAAAATATTTACAAATTTTATTTCCTTTTCTAGTCTACTCTAATGAAAACGAATGTCACATTTTCTTGTAAAAATGTGTAACTAGAACTACTTCAACAGACCTCAAAAAACATTCAACAATTATTCTTTCTTAGTGGTCAATAGCTACAGGAATATAAACCTGGAAATCCCAATGTTTTAATTGTATTTAATCTGTGAGAATATTATAGGATAATAAGGAAACAAAAATGTTCATGTAGTGTACATACTTTTTAGTTTCCAGATTTGTGTATTTTATCTGTTTTATAAGTACAATTTCTCATCTTGCCTGCATTATGTCCGAACACATGAAATCTAAATCCAGACTGTTCACAAACTTAGTATTCTAGGAGAGGGAACACTTACAAGGAATTAAAGAAGCCACTCAAATGTCTTAAGACTTAGAACAGCTGTGTTGAGCAATTTCATTTCAGTAAAGCACTAAAACAAAGAGAAAACATGAGCCTAAGTAATGTTTCATGAGGCCCATGAAAGAATAACATTGAAACAAGTAAAATTTTAAGAGAACCCAACAAGTGAATTTTCTGCCAAAGAACTGTGTCAGAACGCTGTTACACTAAAGGGCTGCTTTATGTGTCTTTGACATTTTCTGCAGAAGAAGTGCTGACTGTCCATAGTCCCAAGAGGTGAATGAGAACACTCTTCTGAAGATAAATGCTGGGAAAATGCTACCTCCTCTGAAAACCCAGGCCTCTCACATCTCACACTACTTGCTATTTTTTATAATTTTGACTAGTTTATTCACAGGGCTTTGTTATATGTGTGTGTATATAATATTATACTTCACATTCATTGTGAAGTAAAAGACACCAATGTTCATGCAGATACAAAGCTACTGCTCAAAGCCAGGCATCTAAACACCTTAACTAATTTTGAGTCTACCAGCTATGAAATGGGAAAGTCCTTTATCTTTCTACACAAGTTTGGAAAACATAATGTGCATGGCACCACACAATACTGATTTCACAGGAGATTGGGGCAGACCCAAGAAATCAAATATCACTGAGAAAGGGTTTTGGTGCTTACATCACAGAAGAAACCCATTATACTGTGCCCAACCCAGCAAAGAAGCTGTGGAGGTGTAGGATGACCAGAGAAATGCTTCCTACCAACACCCGTCTCTTTCCCAGGATTACTCCTTGGTGCCTGATATCCCCCCAGGCTATCTAGGCTACGGAAACTATTATACCTATACAGAAACTACTATAGCTATCTATGAACATGAGTATTTAAAAGAGCCTAATTCACCTGTTCAGAAAATCACAGGATGCTAGAAATACAGGTTCAAACTCCTAGGTATAAAAAGAACTAAAATTTCCAATTTTGTGGGCACTCGGGCACTCCAGTAAGCCACACTGCACGGGAGGATTTCTAAAGTGATCTGAGCACTGAATATCAGGGTTTCAAGTTCAGACTTCCAGTTTTAATGAAGTCCCGTTGCAAATGTACATAACTGTGTAGGAAATAGGTTTTCAGCTAAGTGTTGTCTCTGCTGCTCCCTATTCATTAATTTAGCACCTCAGTACTCTAGTGCAGCTTCTCAGGATTCCTGTTCCAGGTGCCCAACTCTCACAGACAAACCCAGCCTTTCAGCTCCGGAAGTGGAATTAATAATGCTATTAAAATTATTAAATCATTAAATGTTGAGGTATTGAGCACCACAGTGCATTGGTCCCTTTTTTGTTTCTAATCCTTTAATAAATTTATTTTGAGCAGGCACCGTCTAACCTGTACATTTAAGAGATGAGTTAATGTAAAAATAGCATGGGACTGCATAGTTGAAAACCATCGTAAGGCAGATAGACATGGAGAAAATTTGGTGTGCATATGCAACATTAATTTTAGAAATTTCTGACTGCTTAACTAATAATAATTTCAATTATATATATAAAATGCGATAACATAATTTAGTGAGCAAATTCATAGGTATTTACAGTCTATGTTACATTCAACGTCATTTTGGTTATCCCAAGAAAAGAGAATAGAGATCAGCTCAAACTTATCCATTTTCACTTCACTGGCATTTTCAAATTGTAGGAGAAATGATGTTTCAAAACATATTTCACAGACGAAGCCATTTCTAGACAATACTTTAGAGACAGAAATGAAAGGGAAACAATTCTCAGAGATTTTTTCCATTTTACAGCAAAGAAATAATCCTCTCTCTCACTGATGGTTAAGGTCTTACTGATGATACTCAAAGCCCTGAAATCATCATTTTCAGAAAAGCTTTCCAACAAAGTCTGAGGTATGGGGAAGAAGGAGAAGAATAACTGATGCAGGAAAGTATTCCTTTGTCTTCTAGAAAACTCAGAATCTGTCTTCCTGGTTTATTCTTATTCACAAATACACAAATAAGGTAAATCATTGGGGTTGACAGATTTGAATGAACTGGAACTGTAGCATCAGACAAAAATTGTTACTACTATTTGAGCAGTACACACCTCCTAAATGACCCACAACCATACAGCGTGTGAATATAATTTTTAAAATAATCTGGAGTTCAGCTGAGGGACTATCCTACCAGATCTCTCTGGCTTGCTGAAAAATTAGTATGCATTTTCGCAGTCTACAAAAAGCATTACTTTTTCTTTTACCAGTTTAAATATATTGTGAAGATCAAACATTTTTTAACATGTTTCCACTCTATCTTGTGCACTGCACAGCAGCAACTGAGGCAGAGGGTGGATTTATATTAGGAAATCCTAAAGGTCAGATACAGAAATACTTTTAGAATCAATTCCTGAGTTGGAAGGGACCCACAAGCATCATCAAGTCCAAAGCCTCACTCCACATGGGGCAACCTAAAAGTTAAACCATATATCTAAGAGCATTTTCTAATAATATATATTTATATCTCTCTAGAAATAAGTTTATCTAATGAGACAGTTTTATGCAATTGTCAACATTCACTGCACGCTTCATTAATATAATCACTTGTCTCGAAAAAATCTTCAGTAACTGTTACATGTTACCTGCTTTACAAATTCAGCTTTTTCAATCAGATATTTTTCAAGACCTACATTCCTCTAAAGAATTTTACGGACAAGATTTATAAGAATATGTACAAGATTTGAGTATCTATCTTGCCCTAAACAGCCTACTGAATTTAAAGGCTGGTATTTTGTTTTTTCTTGCCACTGTTTGAAACAGCCTAATTCTTTAAGTTGCTTGTCACAAGATCTTCCCGTCTCCTGGGTCCCAGTTATTCTCTGCTTATTCCTGCCTCTGAATTCTGAGTGTCTGGTTTAATGCTTTATTTCCCAGTTGGTGAGTCATTTTCTTTATGGAGATAGACCAGTACGGGGCATGAACTACACTGCAAAGCTCAAGCTACTAAATCCCACAAAACTGCTGCTGGGGATTTATAATAATTAATGCAGGTCAAAATTGAAAAATAGTGACTAAGTATCTGTGTGCTAAAGCTACCACGAGCCTGCTAGGACAGAAGCAGAATACTGGAAGAAAAGAGTAGTTAAATTATATTTTGCTTTCATTTCACAAAAAGAAGTTTATCTCTTAAAAAAACAAAACACAGCTCTGCCATCTTCAAAGGGATAGAATTGCTCTGGACAGCGATACTTTAATCTGGACAGCGATACTTTAATCTTGATGAGAAAGCAATAGATTTCCCAACATCCCCTTGGGACATTAGTATATACTATCTCTGACAATACCAAGTTATTATAATATAATATAGCATCCTGGCAGAGCAATGTGCACAAACTCTTGTATCTTCGCCTCCCTTCCTGCAAGCAAACCTTTTATTATAACTGCAGTGAACTAAAGATCAGATACTGCTATTTTTTACTCTGTTCATCTCCTTTACATTTATGAACAATTATGTTCCAGTAAAACAAATAACTCAAAATAGCTATGAAGTATGGTAGAAACTGTTTAATGCATAGCTACACATAAATATTTCATATATCCATATATATATTGATATATGTATATGAATGTAAAACCAACAATGGAATCATGTTAATATGTATGGTCATTCTTATGAAAAAGTATATGCTTGTAAAGGAGAAGCAGGTATATATTAGATGCCAGTTCTCAGTTTCCCTGTTTCTGTGGTTTGCAAGCTATGCTGTTTGCATAACAACCCCAGCTTACCCACAGGCAAAGCCTTATTAATGTATTAACCTACCTGAGAAACAAACTCTTTTGCACTGAAAACGCTGCTTCAGCTTCAATGCTACATTATCACCTGTTCAAGCAGGGCTCTGAATTGAGGCAAGACACTCTTCAAATGACTGAACATCCAGATTGCCAGATATGAAAGTTGTAATGTCAGTTTATACAGCACAGGCGTGGAATAAACCACTATTTTACATTAAAAACCCCTACTCCTGAGGAATACACAAACAAAACAAGTTTCAGTATTTGGGCAAAATAATTTAGTCTGGAGATACTTTTCAATTTGCCTTTATAGCAAATGTGAATTATGGATAAATGAAATAACATGGAAGCTAGTGATATGTTGCAATATTAGTTGAACGCTGAAAAAACCTGAACCCCCCTGATTTTGCCAAAAGGAAAATGAGTGGGGAAATCACTCAAGTTTGTCATATAATTTAAGTGATCAACACAAGAGATTTTACATTCACAATTATAAGTAAAAACTGGCCAATGTTTCTTGTTGTAAGATGACCACTGAAACCTATTTCAAATCTCTGAATGGTCTCTTCAAAATCAAGTTTGACTGCAGTTCCAATGGCGTTTTATCCTAACTCTCCCCTTAATCGTCTCTTTCCCCACTAACCGGCCCTGAGCCTTCTCTGGGTTGTTGACATTTCGCAGACCGTCCGCGGACACTCCTCTTTCCCATGCTGCTCTTGTCTGTGCCTCACAAGAGTTAGAATGATACCGTACACCTAGCAGAAGGTTATTTAACTCTTCCCAGTCATACTACAAACGCACTTCAAAATGAATTAATTTTTTCCATCAGCTACCCGAAACATCTCTGTTTCACAGAGTCCAACCTCAAAAGCACAGTAACACAAACAGCTAATACTCCACAGCTCAACTCATCAAGTCAGGCGATGCGCTCACCCGTGTGTTCGCAGCTCCTGCTGCTTTCGTTCAGTGTAACACCACTTAGAAAATATTCGGCATTATTTATCAGAGACTTAATCCTGTATGTAACATGTGTGTCCCTGCTCATTGCAGGGGTTGAAGTAGATGACCTTTGGAGGTCCCTTCCAACCCAAACTATTCTGTGATTTTATATAAACACACGCAGAGTATAATAGGATACAAAATTCTATTGTGTTTGAGATAATATACCAACAACTCCGACCTCATGGCTTGACTTGTAGTTTCTGAGAAATGATACCTGTGTTCCACTCCCTGTTTCAATAAATATTGAAGCGTATTTTGCCAAGAGGAACAGTATCCATAGAAAGACTGAGTACTTCATTGAAGTAGCTACACAATATTCTTGGAAAAAAAAGGGAGACAAGGTAAAATCCCTGCTTGAATTCAATAAGAAAGATTTAAATTTGGATTTCACAGATACCACTTGAATAATCTAGTTCTGGTTATATAAAGGAGGTAAGAGAAAAATACAATCTCCATGTGGTAATTTATACCTATTTTGTTGGTGAACTAGCTTTTGCTCCCAAGTATTTCGTTTAAAAAGTGAAACGGTGGAGATAAAACGTTACATCAATCAAACAATTTAATTCGAGCATAATGTATTTTTCTGGAAGAACATAAAAATATTGTACTGACCAAAACAATTTTGCATGGCCACCAAATTAAAGAGGTAATGAAAAGAAAAAGACAAAAGATACATGAATAATACTATTCCTTGACACAGTTGAGCCATTTTAATGGAAAATTTCTAAATTATTCAGTTCAAGGCACATGCTGGAAATGGAAAATTCAACATAAACAGCTAATATTTGGAAGAAATGATAAGCACTTGGAAGTAATGTCTTATCATGAGCACAGCTTTAGCTAAAGACTGTGCCACCAGCTCCACCTTAAAGATTTTACTTATTCCTGCAACAGAAACAGGAAAGAACTGGGCAACAAAACCTTTGGTTGCAGATAAAGTTAATAATACTAATTTCTTCTAAATGAAACATACTTATGGACATAAAAATAGTAATTTGGTTTACTGGCTCAGACGTAACTGTTGCACAGAATCAAGTCCACTGCCCTCAATATTTTAAGCAAAATAAATTTGGAAAATGATAGAAGGGTCACTAAAAACCTTGGCTTACTGCTGAAACTATTATACACAAATTTTTAGGGATGGAAAGCAGGGAACACACCAAATCTATTGGTGAGGGTCTACATAGAACTTGATTGCCCTGTAGGAAAGAAAAGAATTTTAGGAATCTTTATAATCCTACTGGGCCTGTAAAAACAGAAACAAAGAGAGGTCAAGAGATCTCAGTGGATGGGTAGACTGCAAACTTTGTGCACAGTGAAACACTTCAACAGTTTCAGAAAAGCAAGTGCTGCTGAAATGACTGGACAACAGACAGTAAGAAGACTACTGCAGCCCATTCATGCCAGTAAGAGTATTATAAATAAACATAAATTATAAATTTTATTAGCAAGAGTATTACAAATACTATTTCACATCACAGGAAGTCACAATGCACATGCACACCAGCACAGTCCAAGTATTAAACTTGCAAAACTCGACCCTTAGAATAATGACAGTAACTTTCTTGACTATTTTTCTAATCAGAGTCCAAAGCATGTAATTTCAAGAAAGAAAGTCCAAATGTTTGAAGTATAAATATTTATAATTTGAAACGATTTATCAGAGGGAAGAAGCTGAGCAACACCTAGTGGTAGCAGAAGAATACATTCTGGAAAAAACAAAAGGTTTTTACAGGACAAAGCATTTTAAAAAATATATTATTTTTTAAACACAAATTCCTGTATTATATGCAGTGCCCGAAGCTGAATGATAACATTTAGAAAAAACTACAAGTAAAATATCATGCATGATTCACATCAGTATGTAATAATTGTGTTTGATAGAATACTCTACAATACAGTTGTCTTACAATATACTAAGAATATTTTTATAATTTTTCTCAAAAAGACTACATTTTTACAAGAAATCACTTTGGAGCTCAGTTCTTCTTGATTTCCACTGTGTTTCTAACATGACTTTTCAAGCTGATTTTGGGTCCAAACCTTAGTTTAGACAGAAAGTTAATGAGCGTGTTACTAGAACACCTGCATCTATTCCAAAGATGACAAAAAAGGATCTCAATAGACTTGAAGTCTATCCCTAAGAAATCACCACACACTGGGAAAAAAAAGCAAACCAAACCAAAAAACAAACCAAGAAACTACCAAAAAAACCCCAACATTGATTCTATCATAATTATACTGCTATAGCAATTTGTGCTGAGCTGTAGCAACCAACAAAGCAGAAATTCAGTGCGAATTGTGAGCCACCAATCTAAGCGTGGAGGTGGCACAAAGCTCCTGTGACAGCCTAATATCCGGCTACTGCAGAGCCAAGCAGTCTGACACAAATCTTACGTTCACAGAAAGCCAACACGAGAGATATCTTTGAAGAATTCATGAAAATATTTTTCCACCATTTTGAAAGATCTCTGTTTTCTTAATTAAAAATACATGTAATTTTACTACTAATAATCTCTTAGTAAGGCATAGTACAGTGTGCCTTCAGGTAAAGTGTGCTTAACAGACCTTTCATTTTTATCACACTCAAGAAACTTTCTATTACATTTAAGAAGCATCATTTAATGAATCACATGAAAATATCATACCTCCAAGTTGCTGAGATGCTGTTTTTCAAGGAGCAGTTGCATTTCTTTCAGACTTTTCTGGAAGCGAAGCTGGTTACTATCCATGTTTGTTCTACTACTCTCTTGTATTGCTTTATCCCAGCCAACCATTGCTGAAATCTGCTTCTGATGGAAAGAACCGTTTCTAGGTGCTGATGAGGATGAAGTGTCATCTGTGGCTCTTGAATCAAGCAAATAACTTATTACTTTGGCTTATTTCTGTGCGCTAAACATACACTTTTGAACATGTTCCTTTCAAAAGTATACATCATCAATAAATGCCTGGCAAGTGAAGGACATCTATACTATACGTAACTAGAGGTGGTGCTGTTAGTACTCTCTGAAACCGTCCAACACTTTCCATTTCAAACCCTCTGTTATTTATAAATAGTCAGACTTTCCTGATGGGGTTGTTGGGTGACTGCCTCAGGCTGAATTATTCTGGAAAATGTCAGCCAACAGCATGTTCATTTACAGAAATGGATCATGGAGTTGGTGTCTTTTCTGTGTTTGTTTTTTTTTTTTTTTTTAAAAAAAAGCAAAATGGCTTTTATTTTTCCATAAGCTTGGCTTATATAGAGGATAACTATATACCAATGCCGTCAGATATTTCATTACTTCAAATAGCAAGAAGGCTTTTTAGTATCTATAGAGCTCACCTTCACTGATGGTGTGCTATGTCAGTAATGTGGTACATTAAAGAATTTGTGTTTGCTATCTGAGGAAAAAAAAATCTTTGGAGTAGGTAGTGCAGCTGGGTACTGTGGTCAGGGTGAGCCCAAATTAAAACAAACTACAGGTTTCTACAGGATGAGAACCAGCAAGAACCATGGGGCTGGTTGACACCCAGGAACCAAAGAAGCCGAGAACCATGTGAAGCCAAATGACAAGGAAAATGTGCAGTCAGAGACCAGGAAGGTAGGAAGTGTGGAACAAGATATGTTCAGGAACAGAAAGCAGATGGAACTGGAACAAGGCTGAGTAAGAACACTAGGAACAGGAACTAAGCTTCAAAAAACAAGAAGCAAGAATTATGTAGATATCGAGGATGACAAAACCAAGAAACAAGCAGCTTTAACCAATACGAAAGACCTTAAAAAAGGCAAAAATAACCCACACACCAAAACCCACCAGCTCATATGTAGATGAGTTCTTCTGGCACTGTAACTATGGCCAGGTTGGCAGCAGTGCTGGACTGCCTGGTGGAACAGCTTAGCGAAGGACACTGACCCTGTCTTTTGGCTACAACCTGGTTCAAGGGCCCTGAAATCCCTTAGTCTGGCCCTTACAGAAATCTCTCACTAGATCCAGGCATTGAGTTCTCACATCTGTTCAGCTGAGCCAGAACACAATTGATTAGAAAGTCAAGCTTATGTCTCGCTGGTTGAGGATCAAGTATTTGTTGTACTCCACAATGACTACAAATGGTGGCAGAAGGAGAATAAATCTTGGAAATGGATTATCAGTATAGACTTCCAATGCTCTTATTTGTAGGATGGGTATACCTTTATGAAAAACGGGAGATCCAGCTTTTATTTTACCAGGTTGATTAGGTTGAAATGATACTTTTACCTCAGCAATCACTGGATTTTGAGTAACTAAGCAAATGTTACTGTCCATTCAATATGCAGATGCTTTCTGACGTTCCCGAGATGCATGTCTCATTTATAGTTCTTTAGCAGCATCAACACGATCCCTTAAATATTGTTCAACAGGGTGAAGTTGCTTAGGTAAATTTGTGGCAAAAGCGAACTTTTAGTCTACATGCAACTAAATATGAAAATCATACTTCCACATATTTCCCTCCTTTGTTGTTGTTGTTGTAACTTCCCACCCACATTTTACCTGTCCTCATTTTCAGTGAAGGTGAGGAAAGTGATGTTTCCTTTCATATATGGGCAATATGCAGTGTAGGAACTTATAGGAAGATATGACTATTTCATGCCACACAAATCTGTCTTCCTTCCCAGCTGGCACCCCTTTTCAGCAAATTTGAACAGTGTAGTCACACAGACATACACAGACCTCATCCTCCTCTATGGCTTGTCCAGCACAGACGCACTATCAGGAAACACATATTGTTCCTCACTGGAGATGGCTACTCTATGTCTAATAAATGTACAGAAACTCAATAATCCCTTTTCTTCATTTCTCTCAATTTCTCCAGCTTCAGTTTCCACAGTTTCTTCTTGAGAGCCTTCATCTGTTTCATCCTCTTTCCATATTTAAAATTATATTCCTTGTTAAAATCAGCACCTTTTTAGTGTATCTGTGTCAAATGGGTAAATAGTCTAATGAGATCGTTTCTCTATTTATAATAACACATTTTTAGGACAACAGAAAATGGAAACTTTCATCTCATCAAAGTGGTTTGGTGGTGTGTTGTGTTTTGTTTTGTTTTCAGAAGATTTTATAAAATACTCCAAAAAGGTTGGCTCAATTGCACTGGCCTAAGCCGAGATATATATTTGGCAGAGTCTAAAAAGGAATTTACTATTTCTGATAAGATGGTTGGTAGCAAAAAGGGAGAACAACTTCTCATATTTATTTATAGAACTCAGAAAACTGTATTCTGTATTCTTTCAAATGGGAGATATCCTCCCTATCAAAAAACTTTCTGTATCTATCTATTTTTAAAGACTTTGTTACCATGGACCAGACTGATGTACACCTGGGCCCTAAAAAATCTCTGGTGGTTTGTGGTTTATTTTTTTGCATGGGGTGAAATTTCTTGATATCTATTTGGATGCTTAGACCATTTATATTTATAAAAGTTTCTACATTTCAACTTTTTTTCGGAGAACATTTTTGATTCATCATAAGTTCCTATCCCAAGACTGAACCTAATCAAATACAACTGTTTTTAAGCAAAAATAGGGAAATATATCTTGTACAAAGAGCAGCACACCATTTACACACCCAGTGTGCATACAGCCCAATCCCTGTTGATTAACAAGTTGACCAAAATCTTTCTTTCCGTATTTAATAACTATACTTTACTAGAACCAGAGTAGGCCTACTGCAAACACAGAATACAATCTCTCACTCATTAGGTGTTCCAGGACTTTTTGCCTTTCTCCAAGAGGAGGTAATATGTCTCCATTGCTTCATTTATTTTTTTACTAATTTTTAAACACTGACATTAAGAATTCTAGAACCCTCTAAAATCCACCAGTTGGGTCTGCAGCCATATTTATCTTGAATACTAAATACAGTATTTGTTTCTTCCCTTAAAAGGGAACTGTCAAGGAATTCTATATTTTTTTTCTGAGAGAAGGTGAATTCTAAAGATGATACAAGATTATTGGCTTGAGTATAGAAGTGTAAGAAGAGAAATAAATACAGAAAGGGATCTACCACCACCTCATCTGAGGTAGTTATTAGCCATCCCAAACTTACAGTGAAAGGGATTATAAGACATTTTTAAATCTTTACAGCTCAGAAATTGTGAGTTTTGAAGAACCTTCACCTTTGTGAACCTTCTTGAAATGCTTTTCTGTATCAAAGATTACTTTGCCGTACTGATTTGCAAGAAATTTATTTGCCCTCTAAGAGAATTCTGCCCAATTTTTGGAACCAAGTCTGAAAACACAGAATTGCCACTTTCATGACCCACACAAACCCCAGAACTAACAGGAAGGATCAACCCTGCACTAACATGTTCTGCAGCAGGCCAGAAGAACCTACACTGCAGAGCACGTGTCCAGTTTGAATCTCAGTGCTTAGCAAGGCATTTTGCGAGATGCCAGCAAAAATGCACAGAGCATTTTCTGTCACAAGGAAGGAAGACAAATTGTTAGTGTTAGAATAAGCAAAGCTCTATTTCATATTAATTTGTACACCTTGCCCCTATACACAAGCCTGTACCACAGTTAACTTAATTCTTTTTCCCTTACTACCATACCCCAAATATTCCATACGTCCTTCTTCACCCAGCCCATATGGCTCCTACCCAAACCTCCTAGTTCCCAGCTGGAAAAGAGGCAGCACATCTGTGGCAGGTTCCAAGATATTTGTGTGCTGCCTTATCCACACTAACTGGCTTGTGACCAACAGGTCAATGTGGACTCAACTTTTAAGCCTTTTCATGCTGGGGTCACTTGTTTAAATTATTTCTTCCTTGCTCAATTGCCAATTTCAAACATGTAGAAATATAATTATCTTTGGGATCCTTAGCTCTCTCTCAAATTTGGTTATTAGGGAAACACAAACTGTAAAAGAATATGAAAGTATAAATTTAATTTCCTTAGGAAATCAGGTTATAAAAATGAAAATCAGGAAAAGAACATACTATCATTATTACAGGATAGTGATTTTTTTTTAAATTATGCAAACATAATATGGAGTGATAGCAATGTTATATTGTAAGAATTTGAGGAAATGGTAAGTGTCCCGAGAGAAAGCTGTGAGCCTTTGAGGCACAAGGAGCAGCTTGAAGAAAGATGAAAGATAAAGAAACAAATGGTAAAGGCAGTGGGAAGAGGCACTGAGCTGCTGTCCTTAATTGAGCCTATGAGTGAAATGAGACAAACAATCAGGAACCTTGAGACAGGGTTCAGAAACATCTACAATTCTTTGCCATACTTTCAATTTATATTTAGCAAGTATATTTTTGTTTGTTTGTTTTTATGGCTGCAATCCTCCTCTATTATGTCAATCCAGTGTAGTAGCTGCAGCACTATATGCATGTTAACTGGCAGACAGCATAAGTGCTTAGCAATAAGAGGTATGAAATATTTTCTCAATTGTCCAGTTTATCGGCTGCAAACATGTTTTAATCAGCAGTAGAAACGTAATCAAACTGCATATTAACATTACAATGAAGAACACACTGAAGCTCAAGAGTACAGAGACCCTTCTTAGACAGAGTTTCTCTGTTCTGAACATCTGCACAATTTACAGCATGTAGAAAATAATCATAAGAATAGTAATAAAATCAGCAACAACACAAATAAAACCCTGAACTGAAATGTTAAAGAAATGAGAGATTAGGAAGGGGATAATCAGGAAGAAGTATCAAATACAGCAGATAAACTGTCCATGAAGAAACATTCTGTGATCAGTCAAGGTATCTTAAAAAAGTGCTTGGCTAGAGTGAAACTATGCAATTCAAATTGTACATGATATAAAGCGAAATTGCAGGCTAAATTGTTATCAGGATGCTTAAGATACATATAGAGGATAAGAAATTTAAAGGAATGACAACTGGAAAAAGATAAGATAATGGGATGAATATATGAATGAAACTACCCTTGAATGTCAAAAGCAAAAAATCTGGATGAGAATAAGAAATCATCTAGATAAAAAACTTTATACTTCATGGAACAGGGTATGGTTTGGTAACTATGGTAGTGTGAGTCAGGCGATAACTGAATGGGGGCCGGGTTAGCCCTGACTATTCCCAGAGTTCTGCTGAAGTGAAAAGGTTTGTGTCATCTCCTCTTCGGTTTTACCAAATGGACACAAACAACTCCAAGAAGATTCATAATGGTTCATTGGAACAGTTAAAAAAAAAAATGCTTTCCTTGCCACTAGAGAAAAGGCCTATAATTTCTTAAAGAGGAATTGTCTGCTGTTTATTGAGTACACCAAGCAATTTACTTCCTTTGATCATCAGAGTAAACAGAAATGCTTACCTGAAGTTGGTTTTGTTTCTGCTGGGCAAGTACAGTCCTGGTGTTAAAACTGATCCTTTAATTCGTTCAAGAGCTTCTTCTAACTGAAAAGCTGCCTTTGTCTGGTCTAGAGGGTTTAGAGTAAAAAACACAACGGATTTTTTTTTTTTTTTAATTTGAATATTTTACCAGAAATGGTTTGGTTAAATTTCTGAAGTTTGGAAGCTTAAATCCAGACTGTTACAATAAACTGAGTGGTTTAGCATCATTAGGCATGCTGGAGCGTCTTTAGTTCCTCTGAAACCAACTCCCAGTCTATTTAAGTGTTTACAGTAACACATGTATTCAACAGTTTTGCTATTTGCTTTTAGACTGCACTGTTGAAAAAGCAGGTGGTTAAGCAATCCAGCCTTAACTTTGTTTTTATATCATGATTATTCCACTCATTCACTAAGCCCAAGTTACGGCCTGCAGATATTTTATAGAGGCCAAATTGTGACTTACTAATTGAATCACCGGAGAAAGAAAGAGTCCAGACAGGCACAAGTTGTTGCCTCTTTCAAGTAAGCAAAAGTGGGGTTGAAAGTGGCAGAGGCAGAATTGCTATAAAGGATAACCAAGGAGAAAAATTGTGGTGCACTATATTTCTACACAGCCTGGGCTGTCAGTAGAGCTGTGAAGAAGCCCTAAACCGGTACTGTTCCATTTTGTTATTTTAATATGACATTTGATCTTGAAGTCAGAGACATTACCTCACAGCTGGCGCAATTGCAGTTGGGAGAGTAAATCTGTTAAAGAATACCTAAGTATTATACCATATCTTAAGAGTTTCAACACTGGAAAGTTGACTGGAAATCAGACTTGGCTGATGCTGTTAAAAACTCCTGCCAATCCGCACTGATTCCAAGAAAGCAGGAACTGACCTGAAGTGATCATTACTTCCCAGCAGTGAGAGAACAGCTTAAAAAGCTGACTAATTCAGCAAAAGTTATGTAATACATTAATACATGCTACCACTGCTTTTACTTAATGATAAACAAATGCACATTTGTGAATAATCAGGGGTTCAAACAGCGGATCATTATACTATCTTAGTAACTTCCAGTGTCCGTGTAACACCTTGCACCCAGCTGTGAAAGCAGTGTTGTAAGTGATAAGCACACTGCAATGAAAAAGATGGGGAAAACCCAGGAAGCCGTAATATCCCAAGGAGGTGATGTACTTACTGTGACTGGAATACAATGAAATATCTCGCAAGAGAATTTTTAGGAAAAAAAAAAGTTTTTTTAAATTTCCTCTACCTACTTTTGTCATATGTATCAGATCTGAGCTTCTTGTCAGCTACGTTTTACTTATCATAATGAATTCAGTTAATCCGCTCAAATTGTTCTGTTTGCCTCAACTATATTCTATTAATAGAAAACCACTTGCATTGTGAATAATGGCTGAATTTTAATTTACAAACCTATCTGCTTGTGCTGAGAAAAAGGCAGATGAGCCCGCTGAAACTTATCAGTTGCTTCCTGGAGTTTAATTTTCCTCTGCTGCAGAACTCGTTCTCGAAATCTTTGTTCTTTTTCTTCTTCTCGTTTCCGTCTTTCTTCAAAGGCTCTGTATTTAAGAAGCAAAAGTAGATGATCCCTATGTTTTCTGATTACATTTACTGAAATATTAGTAACTTACTTATCAATTTGCAATTTTAGTAAAAAAGCTTGCTTGACCACAAATTAAATACTACAAACTTCAGCACAGCTGGATTTTTATGGTATGTCTGAACACATATGGGACAGCAGGTGATCAAGAAGAGACACACCATAATCTTTTTATTTTTTTAGCCTCAACCAGAGATTTGATTCTTATATGTGAATTAACATACAGACTCAACCAGTTCTTGTCACCAATGTGACTTTTGCAGCAGCCTTTACATCACCATGTAAATATATCGCAGTGGGCAGATCAATAAGGTGAACTGCAAATGCTCTGTGTGTTTGTGTGTCTTTTACAAGCTGTCGGGGAAATAGTAACAGTTTAAAAGTTGTGATTCAGAAATAACACAAAGGAACTACAGCTTTTACCTATAAATATGTAAGAGTTAGTATCAATTTGTAGATCTTGAGAAGCTGACAGAATGACAATCAGATTAGCAGCACAGAATGGGATAAAACAGTAACGCGAAACTATGATTGATAGAATCGGTTGTTAATATCAAATATGTTAAATGTGTCCATCTACTGGCTGGAAAGCAATTCAGGCTTTAATTAAAAACAAGCATAATCACAAAGCTTTCCTTCGGTAGGCACAAGCTTGATGAAGCTACATGGAATTTTTATTCCTGCTGACACAATCATCAGCTCTTTCTGACAAACTTAAATTAGCCCCTTGAGTGAAATACACCCTCTACCAACAAAGTTATTAGCACAGTGCCTATGTAGAAAAAATAATACTTAACACGTAACTTATCAAGTATAACTTCTATGCCTGCCAGGTAAGGATCAGTACAACTGGAAGCTTTCTGTCTCTAAAGGTGTCTGTGTGTTAGAAATGTGATTTAACAGGTCACTGGCACACTAGGTAGGGTCCCGCTCCCAGCCAGCATTAGAGGGAAGGTAGCGATGTTTAGCCAGATGTTCTTTGTTTCTCTCATCACAATAAGATGCCTTCCCATAACTTTAATCACAGTTGCTTCACAGACCTTCTTGCTTAATGGATCAAAGCTGCTACTTAGCAGAGCTACTCCTTAAATCAAGCTATTTTATTTATTCTTTCTTTTTCTTCTCAGGGGAAAAATTCAAACTAAACTATTCAACTCGACCCTCCCTAGTATCCCTTCAAAGTGCTGACCGATCACCTCTGAAAACAACCAGAAAACTAATTTGAAAGAGGTACTTTTTGTTTTAGAAAGTCTAAAGGCTGTAATTGCACAATAATAAAAAGTAGGAAAACAGCCAACTAATTCCCAAGTACACACTTTTACAGGAATATCCATTGTAATCCACTTGGAAGACAAAGCATAGCAAACAGAGACATAAAGACCTTTCACTATTTTGAAAATTCATATATACATCTTCGTCAAAATATCTTGAAACCAATGACTGGGATTTCACAATTTTATGGACAAATCATCACATTTGATTAACAGAAAGAGAAGACAACATATATATATATTTTTGAAGTGGAAATGTACTCACAGATCCCATGCAGCTATTCAACACTTATATCACAAAGACTACATACTTGCATTTCTGCCGTCATTGAGTGGACCTTAAAACTCCTCCCCACATCATCGGGGCAACTGGACATCGTGTTCCACCTGACCTCCCTTTCTTCAACACTGCATCTCCAGTACTGCCCAATTTAACCTCAAGAAAGACAGTGGTGGAGCATATGAAAAGAGACAAAATACGCATAGGGTCCACTGCTTTCGCTAACATATATAGCACTCTGCATTAAAGTTCTCCAAGGTCAGAAATCAAAATTGCGGTGAACAACATTATCAATTACTGCTTCTACTTTGGAAGTACATTCCCCTCAGCTGGCTCCGTGTTTCCCAGCAGCAATGTTCTTCACAGTTGTCTTGGATCATAAGAACTGCTGAGACCACATCCTGTAATGTTTACAGATGGTCGCTTACATTTTATTTTAACAACCTATTTATTGCAAATACTAGAGAATAGATCACACTTAATCAGCTACACTTTCAAAAATTCAAGTTAATTCCTACAAGTCAAAGTAATGCTTCTTCTGGAGATGGGGTTATAAAGCTCTACAGCTTCAAATGAAGGACAGGACAGAAGATTGACTTATGCAAAGAGAAACAATTAAATTAAAATATTATTCCAACACTACAAGATTCATTTGCAAACTTCAGTTTGTCACTAAGCAAAAATGGCTTCACTTGAGGCATGAGGTGAAGGCAGACAAGCAGTTAACCAAACCAGAAAAATTCTGCAGAGAGGTCTATCCACATAAAGTGTTTTATTGCAATTTGCTTAAAATTTCTCAGAAACTTTAATTGTTCATAAACCCCAGAAGTCAGAACTAAAAAAGTACTAGAGTTAATTGTCAACTTCCAGTATTCCTGTATTTCTCTCACTTTAAAATCTGATACAGAAGTACGCAGTATTTTACATATTTATCCTGACTAAAGAAATAGGAAAATCACTATGGAGGAAACAGACTTACTTATCCTAGTAAGTTCTTCAAACATATTCTTCTTGATCCCCTTAATATTTCTAGAAGCTGCTCAAGAAGGCCTTTAGTTGAACTGTAGTTGTTAAATTCAGACATGTGGGAAACTCTACAACTTTGCACCTGGAGTAATTCCAGAGCATAACTCCAAAAAGGAAAGAGTAAATTCTGACAGAGCCTTTACTTACTTACTTACTTACTTACTTACTTACTTACTTACTTATTTATTTATTTATTTATTTATTTATTTATTTATAAAATGATTTTGGTGTATGACTTAGCTGTACTCTTCCACATTCTTAATAACTGGCACAAAAAAGGACTCTTGTTCCAGGTTCCATATAACTAGAAACAGGCAAGTCCAAATGCTGATGCAAGAGATCTTTTTCACCACAGCTCATCACAATCACTATTTGGTTTGGATTAAGACATGAGGGAGAAAAGGAATCTTATTTTAAATGCAAGGAAATGCATTAAAGATAATCAGTGAAGCCTGCATCATTAACTTCTTGACCTCATAGAATGTAAATTGTGACACCCAGGCATGTTATGTAAAATAAATAATTTTACAAATGCACATTGACATCTTACAGAAAAACAGTTAAAGCAAATGTTTGTTTGTTCACTCTCCTTAAGCCACCAGCTCAGGTTCATATCACAGATGTAGCATTGGCAAAAGAGTATGGCTTTAAGATGGAGAGTCAGCAGAAGAATTTCCTGACTAGTGTTTTTTTAACCCAGTTTTTCTGTCTACTATAAACAACCCAGCAGTGCAGCAATTTTTGAAATGGCTGCCAAAGCGTTTATAGTGAATTTGGAATACGAAACTTAAAATATTTAGCAGTTTCACATATACAGACATTATGTGGAAGGCATTTTTATATTAAAAACAGTATGAACAGATGGTGGAACTATTTCCTGGTTAATTTTTTCAAATTATCTTCACAGTGAAGTGATGGATGCTACATTCCCAGGTGGACTAAATGCTTACTACTACCTTGGATGAAAATAAAAAAGGAATGTCTACAGTGCATTTGGAATGTTATGAAATGAACCTTTTGCTAATTATTTTATATTATTCATCCATTGATATATCATGTTTACATACCAGTGCACAATAATTTTAAAATTAAGGTAGGAGGGTACTTGTATACTTAATGACTACAGCAAGATCAAGAAAAGGCTAGAATGGCACGCCACACTCAAAATCCCTTCATGGGCAAACAGCAAACACACCTTACATCCTTAAAACAATCTGTGGAAGCTGCCCATAAAACAATTCTTTTGTTTCAGCTATTTAGCAGGACCACAGGGACGCATATTAAGTTTATTCCCTCTTCCTCTCTGATGATCATACGCTGAAGACGAAAGCACAGCCCCAAATTGCGGTGAAGGCCTCAGAAGGACTGACCCTTGCAAGGCCATAGTGCTTACAGAGGGCTGTCCTCCAAACCGCCCCCGAGGTTCACAGCAGGGCTGCTGCACTATCCACCCCTTCTTACACTCCAAAACTTACTAATGGGCTAAAAGTAAGCACACCTTATATAAAGCCAATAATGGTTTTTGTTAGCTTAATTAAAATCTTAAGGGTGTAACCCCTATTAATCCACATGTAACGGTTACCAAAAAGTAATAATACAGTTAGTTACTTCTATACAGAGAAAGCCTCAGTAACAGTGAAAATACAGTTTGGACTGTTGTTCACACACTGAGTTTCTACCCCTTCTCCTGATGTTCACACTGTCACTGCTGTTCTGTGTCCCAAAGCTGGTCGTTTCACTCTGGTGGTGCTGAGGTGTTATGGCGAGCTGTCAGCATCTGGAGTCCCTTCACGAGGAGCAATACGATATTCATGTTAGTGCTCTCTTCTTCACCTCAGGATCCACTTGGAGTCACTTTTATGTTTGCTAGCACACTTTTACACCTTGAATCTTGTGTTCAGTGTTAGGCCTCTCATCACAAGAAGGACATTGAGGTGCTGGAGAGGGTGCAGGGGCACGATGAAGCTGGTGAGGGGCCTGGAGCACAAGTCTGATGAGGAGCAGTTAAGCCTTTTTAGTCTGGAGAAAAGGAGGCTGAAGGGAGTTGCTGTCTACAACTGCCTGAAAGGAGGTTGGAGCATGGAGGGTGTTGCTCTCTTCTCTCAAGTAGCAAGTGATAGGACAAGAGGAAATGGCCTCAAGTTGTGCCAAGGGAGATTTAGATTGGATATTAAGAAAAAATTCTTCACAGAAAGGGTTGTCAGGCATTGGAACAGGCTGCCCAGGGAAGTGGTGGA
>VWYH01003955.1:14235-40540 GCA_013399365.1 Pampusana beccarii | reverse complement strand
GCGGCAGCGCTGCCCCGGGGGCCGCTCTGGTGTCGGGGCCGCTCTGGTGTCCGGCCCGGGGGGATCCCGTGCGGGCCCCGCGGTGCGGGCGCCTCGCTGCCCGTGTCTGTGCGGCCGTGCCGCACTCCGTGCCGAGGCTCCGTGCCTGGCTCCCACCGGGCTGGCCGTGCTCTCTGCGGTTTTATAAATATCAGGATGCCTTTTTTTTTTTTTAATTAAAACCCCTGGTATCCGAACAAACGCGTTTCTCATCAGTTTTGCAGGGCAAACGCAGCAGCTCCCTGAGCCCGTTGCCACTTGTGGGTTTGCAGAGCTCTCTGCGGTGTCTGCTGCATCTGAAAGACTTGGAGTTAGCAGGATAAACATTTATTTTTAACCACTGGGTGCAGAAATCACAATTAAAAAAAAAGTTAAATTCTATATTATGCAAAATTATAAGAAGTATATAAAATGTAAATAAAGTTACACAAAGTAAAAAAAAAAAAAAAAAAAAAAGTAGTTCTGTAATTTCTTTGACCGAAAAACTTCATTTTTTTTACAGACAAAGCAGGGTGTGTTGCCTTGCGGTATTACCATGCCTTGGATGAGCTGTCCGCAAAAGGCTAAATGCCTTGGTGATTTCCTGGCGAGACGTTCCATGGCTGTTGTATTTGAGTTTAAACCAGTTCTTCTCTTTTTCAGTGTGCAGCTGTTCTATGTCTTTGACCAGGGGGGTAAAAATAGTACTCAGCATTTGTAGAATATTTTCCCCCACAGAATGCCCCACATATTTGTAGCACAGCTTGTAAAGCAGGTGCAACTAATACCATTTTACAGTCAAGACCACTGATGCTCAGGTTGCCAAATGTGCTTAGTATTTAGAACATCCCAGTTACCACAGAGAAGAAGACCCTAAAACGGAAGTCTTTCACCTCTACCTAGTTCAGAATACTGACCCCAAATTGAACTCTTTGCCCAGTCTGAACTCCTCCATGTTGCAGGTAGAAGACTGGTTGTCACTCTGCCACCTTCCATGTGCTTTTCAACCCACAGACACTTTTAACATGCTGGTCTGGCTGTTGAAAAGCTGGGTTTCGTTTAGGATACAGTAGAAGACTTTATCAATATGGGGAACTGAGTCACCTAAACAGGACTGAATCAGAGCTGGGGAACAAGGGCAGAATCAGAGCCTGTGTCACTCCTAGGACGAGTCAAGTTCATGGTCAATTCACAACAACAGATTTTGAGTTTCTTCAGACTTCCAGTGCAACTTACAGCCTCATCTGCGTTCCCTTCCTTCCTTCCTTCCTTCCTTCCTTCCTTCCTTCCTTCCTTCCTTCCTTCCTTCCTTCCTTCCTTCCTTCCTTCCTTCCTTTTCCTTCCCCCTTCTTTTTTGTTTCTGTTCATTTGTTTTTGTTTGGGTTTGTGTGTGGTTTTGTTGTTTATTTGTTTTGGTTTGTTTAATTGAGTTTTGTATAGCTGTCCTTTAGGGTTACCTGGTGTTTCTCCTGCTGAGTAACCTCACACTGTGGGACAAGGACCACGTATTTCAGAACTGTATGGTTATTCTGGGACAGCAAGCAACATGACTTCAAGTGGTTACAAAATGGAAGGTGCCACTCTGGCAGCTGCTTTGAAAGAAGTTTCATAAATTTTACCGTGGGCTAGAGACTGATATTCCAGTGAAGCATAAAGATCAGCTCTTAAATCTGTGGGATAGATTCTGAATTTATTTGAAATCTTATTTGAAGGCTGGAGCATAGCTATGCTGCTGCAGAAACACATTTTTCTTCTTGTTCCAGGGAGGATTAAGCTGCTAATGCCCTTTAGCTTTCCGCCAAGCTTCAGTTTAACTATGTGGGGTGACCGCATGGGAGAAGGAGCTCAGCCAAAGTTCCGATCATTTAAACCTTTCCTTTCTGAAATTTGTCTCCTCTTTGTATTTCTGTGCATAAGAAGAGGAATAAAACTGTTAATTTCCCCTTAAAGTTATCCTCTCCCTCTACTCTGCCCTGGTGAGGCTGCATCTGGAGTAGTGTGTCCAGTTCTGCGCTCCCCAGCTTAAGAAGGACAAGGAATTACTGGAGAGAGTCCAGCAGAGAACTACAAAAATGATGAGGGGTCTGGAGCATCTTTCAAATGAGGAGAGACTGAGAGAGCTGGGTCTGTTCAGCCTGGAGAAGAGAAGCCTGAGAGGAGATCTCATCAGTGTTTATAAATATCTCAAGGGTGGGTGTCAAGAGGATGGGACCAGACTCTTTTCAGTGGTGCCCAGCGACAGGATGAGGGGCACCAAGCTCAGGCTGAAGCACAGGAGGTTCCATCTGAATAGGAGGAGAAACTTCTTTACTTCATGCGTGCCAGAGCACTGGAACAGGCTGCCCAGAGAGGTTGTGGAGCCTCCTTCTCTGGAGACATTCAAAACCCACCTGGACACCTTCCTGTGGGATCTGCTCTGGTGAACCTATTTTAGCAGGTGGGTTGGACTGGATGATCTCCCTTCCAACCCCAACCATTCTGTGATTCTGTGATATGGGTAGCTATGAAAATCTTTTCATTTCTTATCTCTTTGAGACTATACTGTGGATCACAACCTGCACATTTTTAAGAGAGTATCAACTAGTGCGTGAGTTAAATATCCTGGAAAACCATAATGTGCCATGTGGTAGTTTAGAACAAATTAAAAACTTAATTTTGAGAGATGCTGAAGAACCAAAGTTGTTAAAAATTTCACAGGCAGTTGAATGTGCCCCTCTCAAGAAGCAGACAGGTACAGGTGCATAGTGCCCTTTAGCTGTTATTTTGGAAATAAAACATTGGATTAAAAACTGTATTAAAATCCTAATTTAAAACTGTATTAACCCCACTCTCCCAATAGCAAAAGTTATTTCCAGTATATTCCATCTTCAGATGGGGATGAAAATGAACCACAGTATCACGACAAATTTGGAATGTTGTCTGGATTTACCAGTGTAAGGTGATGTTGAACAGTGTATTCGGACAGTCCTTTAGACAGCCCGTCTCCCAGGGGTACATTAGAAGCTGAGGTTTCATTCACTCAGCCAGATCACAAGTAATTTAAATTCTCTAATGTGCAAGAGGAGTTGAAAATTCGTTGGACCTTTATGAACTTTCCCAAGTAAACTTTCCAAATAATTTGCTTTTTTGGTTAAAATGTCAGATCCAGTTTTTAAGATACAAAAATAGTGTATCAGAATGCGTGAAAACTGTAAGTGCCAGCTATATACCTTTAATTAAGTTTCTGTGGACTACATTTAATCATCTACTTTTTCAGGACAGTCTCTCGTACTATGTCACTTTTTGGGGTAAAAATAATTGTATTTGAATGGTTGTTCCACTCTCAACAGCTCTGCTCATAAGGACGGGCTACCAGTGAGACCAAGAGAATATTATTGTTCTCCTGCTAAACAATTTTCAATGTGACACAAAGTATTATTTTAAAGCTTTTCAGTTTTCTATTTTGAATTTGCTTTTAAGCCATATTCTAAAACGCCTCCACAGCCTGTTCTAGTGCACTGCCACCACACCAATGTAAATGACTTCATTTTAATGGTAAAAACCTTTGTAAAAAGATGAAACATCGATTAATACTTATTTTTCTTTCAAGTTGCCCAGACTACTCAATACCAAATATATACCACTGCTCAAAAATATAAGCATCTAAGAAAATCCATCACAGTGTTATCACAATGAAAAACGTGTTTGATGTGTTATGTAAAGGTGATAAGCACTAATTGCTCTCAGGATACAAGCAGTAGTATATAAAATCTACTGTGCAGTTGAACTGTGGTTTATTAAATCCAGGCATTAAAGGAGTGATGGGCTGGCTGCTCTTTGTGCTGTAGACATTCCCGAATAGTTAGCTCAGGACTTCATAGTGTACAATCCTTTCCACAGAAATTTGAAACCCATGAAAACATTTGCATTTCTTCAATTCAAAGATGAACTGCTTTGAGGTAACTTCATTGATTTGTCTTAATATATTTTTGTTCAGCTGGGGAGAGACTATCCTAGGTAATGGCAAGCCTTGTTCATCTAAGGTAAGATTTTCAATTACTTTGCTTAGATAAGATAATGGATGTAACTGAATGATTTCTCAGAAAAGTGAGATTTTTTAAAATGTAGATTGCTTTGTTCAGGATAGATAAGAAAATACAGAAGGATCATGTATTTTCAGATAGAGAGAAGAAATTACATTGAAATTGGAGGAATTCAGTATATTAGAACATTTTTGTCTTCCTGTCTTTCATCACAGCTCAGTTGTTAGATTATATTTTAAATCTCATCTGCATGACTGTAAATGCAGAGTAACTGTTGTGTTTGGCAGAGTCAGAGTTTTTGCTTGAATTGCCGAGGTCAGATTTAAGTGCCTGTTTCATGTTGGCTTTTGTTAACCATAAATATTGGTTAAAAATATTTGCTTGACAGTATTTAATTGAACATCTGGTGAGTAGCTGTGATAAAGCCCTGGAACAAACCATAGTTTCAAGTGATCTGTTTATAACTCTTGCAGAATATTTCTTCATTTTGTGCTTATTTCAAAATTAAAGAAGCATATTCTTTTAGTTCTCTAGCATTTATATCTAGACACAAAATGCAGTTACATTAATAATTCAGAAACCTTTTGTTTTTTTGTAAAATCATCTTCTTAACAGTTTCATGTAATTTTTTACTTTCACTTTTTAAAGCAAAAATCAAGAAAAAACCTGTTCAGTATTTTGCTAGTGTTGTGCCAATATCACAAAGAGAAACCTGAAGCAGGAAAGGAAAAAAAAATGTTGAAGATATATTCAATTCTATATAAGTTTTCTTTTTCATTAAAATCTTTAAGTTTTCTAAGGGTCCTATTTTCATTTGAAAATACAGTCTTGAACATACTACAATGCTTTGCTGAGATTATGGAATCAACAAACAAAGATTGAACTGAAAATACATTTCTTAGTCATTTTACAATGACGCATAGTTCAGGAATTGCTTTTAGCATTTCTTTAAGTGATGAGTCAGAGGCATTCCCTTATTTTATGTCAAATAGCACCATGGAAGAACAAATATTAAATATGACAATATTATTGTAAAAGAACGTTAGCAGGTGTAACTACTTTTACCAATGCTTTTATTGCTACTATTGCAGGTAATTGTATGCCCGTGAACAGTATCCCTTATTCTTTCCTTTATAAGAGCATTTAAAGTATTTTTTTAATGTTGGGTTTGTCTGCAAATCTGCTTGGGATTGCTTGTGTGCTTAGATTAATAACTTGTGTAAGTATTTCCATGATCTGAGTCTAAGTAATTAGAGACTTTTAAGAGTGAAAGTGTTTTGCTAATTGTATGTGGTAAATCCCAAAGCCTGCTCCTTTCCAGTGGAAATCACTTTGTTAGCATGTGAGATGGCTGTTGGGTGTGGTGATTCCTAAAATGTGAGCTGCTTGAATGCAAGATTTGCAAGTTCTTGCCTCCCGTTGACAGTGCTCACAGGTAGAATATTTTACCAGAAATGTTGTTGGTGTTTTTTAAATGTGTAGAGCTCTGAAACTCTATATTTGGTGAGGTATGGCTAAGTAGAAGACACCTAACAGGCCTTGACCCCAGCCTTGTCTATTACAACTTGATAAACGTTTAAAACCCCAGGTTTTGAAGGAAGATCCATGGAGTAATCTACTTCATTTTGGCAGATGGAGCTGTTTTGTATTTGCTTTATGATCAATTTATTTCCCCCTCCATTGTTTGGTACAACAGGGCACAAGGAATGTTGGAGCTGTGGAGGAACCACTCAAGGCAGAAGAGAAAAATAAATCTGCAGATATTTCAAAACAAAAAGAACAATGCGTTGTACCGTGTGATGTTCAAGCTAAAATTTTACGAGGGGAAAAGCATTACATGTGCAGTATGTATTCATAAAGAATACTCTCAGCGACAAGCTATGCCATGCCATGCTATGCAATCCTCTGCTACGCTACGCTACGCTGTGCTCATTTATTTTTACATCTTCTTGAGCAAATGTGACAGCCTTGGATCCTGCTGCCCAGGCTGAGTCCTGTTCAGCTAATTTGGGGTGCTGTGTTTTTGGGGTGCAGCTGCTGTGACCAAGTTAAAGTATAATGATGCTCGTTTCTCTCATCACGGGTAAGGACAGGCAAATCCAGGCCTGGGTTACCCTTGGAAGGTTGGTAGCTCTCTCCATTAGACAGGAAGAGTAGGGTGTCTGTCCATCATTTAAGCATCATAGTTGTGTGTGTGAGAGTTAAGTGAGAGGAAATCTATGCTTCAGCTTACTTCTTATAGATATCTATACAGGACATTGTCTATTCACTGCCTTGACAAACTATGCAGCAAATGATGTAATCAGCCACAGAAAAAATTGTCAAAATTTTGTCTTTCCCATATAGTTTTAATATGTATTATTAATTACTTGACAAGTTTACTTTCTGTATTTTTAACATCAGGGCAAAAAAACAGGAGCATGAATAAGTAGCAGAGTGAATGGGTAAAGGCAGGATGACCAGAAACATTATGTATTTGTCTTTTATAATTTACATTTGTATTTTTGTGGTATACATTAACTGGTTATCCAAGTTACTCATGGATAGGATGAAATTCTTCTTCAAATTCTAAGAAGATCCATTTCTCCTTAAGATGTCTTCACCGCAACCAGTGAGGCTGAGGTTCTTAGCATCTTTGGATTTAAGCTATGGTCTCTGTACTACTTTAATTTAACTTTTAGGTACCCTGAGGTTAAACACCCTCAATATCCACTTATATATCATAAATAAACATGTCATTATTCAGTCAAGAATATTTCTAGATTTATGGTAACAAAGTGCATGAACATCTTTCTTTTAAAGGAAATTTGCAGAACTCTCTTGTTGAATATGCAAGAAGTACAAAAAAACTGGTAAGAAACATGATGGATGATCAGCAGTCTTCCTTGGATTACCTTTCCAACCAGGTGCTTTTTTCCTTTATCATTAAGATTTGTAATATTATTTATCAGTACAGATACTGTCTAATTGAGGAAAACAAAGCATTTATATTGCCATTAAAGCCGTAGCTCAGGTAGGATGTGAGTTCCATGTCTACAAGGTGTGATTAGCACCACCTGGTCCATAACTTGGTGGCCTGCAGGGCAGCAGGGCAGGTGACGGGCCATTGCTCCGCATTGATTGCTGCCTGCAGTGCTGTGGTGTTTGTGTAGACAACATTTACATTATCATGAACTCTGATAGTAGTTTACAAGCACTGTGCGCTCACTCAGTACAGATAAAAAGCCTTAATCAAACTGAAGGACTTTTCCTGAATCAACTGGAATCACATCTAAAGATGATTTTGGAAGCAAAAAGTAAAAAATTTGGAAGTTCACCTAATGAAGGTATGAATCACTAACCCGTCACAAAAATTAACTTCAGATTATATTTATTAGGAATCAAAAAGAACAACTTTAGAAGGTAAAATTCTTCATTACAACCTATTTAAAGATCTTTTATTTGAACTTGCAGGTAAATGAACTAATGAACAGAATACTTCTTTTGAATGCAGAAGTTTTGAGAAAGCATTTGGATCCAGTTTCTAACAAAGCAGTTCAATCTCATGGTAAGTATTTTTCACGTTTAGTCTTGACCTCTTCCCCTTTTTGTCTTTGTATCTTGATGAAGAACTAATTAAAGCAAAAGCAAGCCATTATAATAATTACAGTATTTATTTTGTGTTGGTATGCACATATAAACTCTAGAAAATTCGTGACCCGTTTAAGAATGTCATCATAAAGACTGCCTGAAATAACTTGCAACTGATGATTGTGGGCATCTTGCTGATTTTTATGCAAAATACCAAGTACGATCATCAGTTTACAAGCGGTCTGATGTTGCTAAATGGGACTTCCTTTTGTAATGAAATGAAGTGTCCTCAACATTTGCAATACTGTTCTTCAAATGAGATTGAAGTCACTTGTGCACCAGACAGTTAACCTTTGTAGTGTCCACCCCAGCTAAAGGAACATCACCTCTAAGGAGTCCTACTGGCCCGAGAAACTGCTTGCTTGAGTATGGTTAATGCAGACCTGGCTTAACACTTAGAAACAAATGGGTTTTTATGCATACATGATGATATAAATGCTTTTACAGGTATAAATACAAATATTTGCAGGAGAAAGACATCTTCCCCCAGATAATATGTCTTTTTTACTCAGTACCAGTGTTACCCAAATAAAGTCTGTAAAATTAGACCCAGATAAATAATTTTCCATGTCTGTATCATATCAGTTAGGAGTAGAAAGAACTTTCTCTATACAATGTAACTTATGCTTCTTTCTGCGCTTAATGGAGTTCAGGGAATTTTCACTTGTAAGGTAAATTCATAACAAAACATGATTTTAAAGTTTGCATGACAAGAAAATGTGATATGAGATCATTCATATGTTACCAAGAAAAGTAATATTCTATGCTTAAGATGTATTTTTTAATATATATATTGCTAAAAAACTTCATCAAATACTTTATTCTCTAGGGTTGGATTGCACTCATATTAAAGATACCGTTGGTTCAGTTTCAAAAACTCCAACTGGTCTGTACATCATCCATCCAGAAGGATCAAATTATCCTTTTGAGGTAATAAATTTATCTCTTGGAGTAGTCACAATTTGCTTGAAAATATGCCCTTAGAATCCATTTAATAGATTTAAAATGTTTTCCTTGACAATTTCTCAACAGATGAATAAGAAATGTATTCAATCATCCAAATGTGTCTGCCATTACTATAATTTTGACAAGTTTCTCAGTTTCTACAAAGAAATTTAAGCTTTGTAATAAGATCCCATCATCAGTTTTCGCATACAGTGAAAAATGTACCGAAGAGGAAACCCAAAGATACTTTCCAGCACCCCTTTTGGACATTGAGAAATGCTGTTCCTTTCTATTTTAGACTTGGAAGACTGAGGAGCCAAGAGACTGATCCACTTGGCTCCTAAAATGGGACCTTTGGGTTTTTGAATTATTCTGCTGGATGACTGTATAGCATTCCCTGCTCTTGAGAGGTGACTCTGCTGATGCCTATAGCTTACACCATGATATCGTATAGACATCTACATATAGGTGCAGATGTATACTAGTTTGAGGAGTAAGTGCTTAGTTCTTGACTGAGCATCATTATAACTCAGTCTTGATGCAGAGAGGCATCTAGACTTTTAGTCTTTATATCCAGTTTGCAGGATATACATTCGTGAGACAAAGAGGAGGAAATTCAGCATGAAGTGCAGCAGTCACCACCAGCTTGGAGTTGCTGTAATTGCTCAGAATTACAGTGCTTATCTAGGAGAAGAGAGTTTTGGGTTAATTTCCTCAGGCTCAGGACATTGTGATCCATGCATAAACAAAATACTTTGTTTTGTCTGTTTATTTCCTTTCAGGCTGTTCTACTTAGGGTGTCCTTATGCATAGCGGAAAGACAGATATGGCACTCTCAAACCTTTAATTTTGCAACACATGCTGGGTCTTTAGTTTTTAGAGAAAAAATGTGGAGTTTAAGCCAGCTAATAAACAGCAAATTTTAATATCTAACTTTATAGTCTTCCTTTATATATAACAAGGGATGAATCCTTTATCTTTAGCCAATTGGAACCCTACAAAATGCTACAAATAAAAGACCTCAAACTGATTATGAAAAGGCTTCAGAAGTATGATGGGATCTCAAAAAAAAATGAACTCGGTTCCACAGACCCCTGATAGAAAACCTCATCATTCTGTGAGCCCATGGAAAAGATCTGTAACTCATCAGCAAGTTCCTTCCAGGTAAACAAAAGGTAAAGACAGGTAGAAGTGTTCACAGAACAACTGTATTCATGGTATGAAGAAAATGCCGCCTGCCTCACCCCCAGCTGAACCATAGCACAAAATGCGTCTGTTTAAGAACTTCTTCTGGATTGAGGGGGATTATGTTGAGGAAATATTCATACCTCACCCAAATTACTTTTCCTGAGAGATGATACGACTAATCTATGTGAGAAAAGGGATTTCTCAGGTCACTTACAGCTTTTGGCAAATAAATATGAAATTATAAAACTCATTTTACTTCAAAAGTGGTTTTGGTACTTTTCCACATTTAAAGGTACTGCCAGAATCTGAGAATCAGATATGAGTGGAAAGGTTCCTTAAGGAGAATGAGAAACCAAAGGAAAAATCATAATAATTTGATTAAAAACACAAGGTAACAATAAATAATGAGAAGAAACATCTGCACTCATGAAATGAGTGTCTAATTTCTTGTCTGGTAGATGTTACACAGAACTGAAAAGATAGTGCCAAAATGTTATCAGGGAAAAATATCTAAAATATGTGTTCCATAATTAATGCTATTTTAAGGAAAACTGTTTAATGCTAATTCTTCCATATATTGAAGCATAAAAAGTGTACAAGAGGAATGATAGATTAATAAAAATATCAAGATATTAAATTATAAACAAGAATTGTAATGCATTTTAAGGGGCTAATAGCCAAGAGTTCTGGAAGTTCTGAAGACTAGCAAAATATGAAAAATACAAAGAGGCAGAAAACCATAGTAAGAAAGTG
This sequence comes from Pampusana beccarii, assembly GCA_013399365.1. Taxonomy (NCBI): domain Eukaryota; kingdom Metazoa; phylum Chordata; class Aves; order Columbiformes; family Columbidae; genus Pampusana; species Pampusana beccarii. Next base: position 29,984 of record VWYH01003955.1, on the reverse strand, counting down.
AAAACCAGAAAAAAAAGCCAGCATGAAACAATTTATTACAGTAAGGATCTTTTCAGCAATAAGCTGCCCTTTAAATGGTAACTGAATCTAAAGCAAAATGTTTTTACAATCATTTACATAAAGATATAAGTGAAGAAAATCATTTTGACAACTTGATTTTGTTCTTATGTTTTCATGTTTGAAACCCCATGTTTTCAAAAGCGAGTATTGATTTTTGATGCATAACTGGGGCTAATTGAAACCTGAATTCTGGGACCTCTAAGAACAGCCAGTTTCAGTGGCAGTGACAGGTTCTCATCCTCTCAGAAAATCAGTCCCAAATGGGTTTTTGTCTGATTATTCAAACATGAAGCAATTAAAACCACTTTTGCTTTCAGAAAATTGAATTCTGATCACTTTCTGATACATTTTTCAATCAGTAAATTTAGACCAATGATATTGCTAAGCTGGGTCAGACAAACTAAACAGCTGTTTGGAATATACCTCTTACACTAAAGATGGAAAGGGAATAAATATTCAGTAGAAACATCCTACTGCTCATTTAAATTGTACCTGGCACAGTAATGCCCCTCATCCCTTGCACAACATGAGACCTAGAACAAGCTGGAAAGAGGATTAACTATTATTATGCTTTAAGAAAGAAAATAGCATCATTTCCAGCATATAAGGGATTAAAGAAACTACACAGCAATTACTTTTTTTGTGTATCTACTGCATATTCTTAGTTAGCTGGTGTATGTTTTGGTGCCATATCTAAATAATTGGCTGATGACCTTTCCTGTAGAGCCAAATCCGCTCCTTCTGAGAGCTATCAACACTCCCACTGATTTACATTGGACTGAAGATTGCTGTTGTGACCAAGTGGGCTCCTCTTCGTATTTCTGACTCATAGTGAGAGGACCAGCCAAGCATGCAATCATCTTCTCAAGACAGTGGATGAGGCAATGAGATTATTTTTAATGAGTTTTTTTGTCTTTGCATCTAAAGATTAATTTTGGAATCTTTTGTATTTCTTTTTATTCCAGTTCTGCCCTCCTTGGGTGACTGAAATAAGCATGTGGTTCTCCAGGGAATAAAGCCCATAATTTTCTTTCATGCACATGACCATTACTATAATTCATTCATTATTTGTGTTGCAAGGGTTGCTAAAAGCATCCAATGGCCGTGACTTACTTGAGAATCTGAGATTCCCCAGGTTATATGAGATCACATTGCAACTCTGTACTGTTGCTTTCCTGTCTTTCCTAGAGAAGATGTCAAGTCACAGAGGTTCTGAACATGACATTGAGGTGTTCCTGCCAAGGAACAAGTCTTTGGTTTTCTGGAAAGTCTCTAGGTGGTAAAGGCAGTGGGAATGCAACACATACAGCACAGACCACCACATTTTTTGGGGGGTTAAACTGACTCCCACCTAAACTCTACTTGCAGCAACTGGCTAAGACTGCAAATGTCTCTTTTCTGAAACATACTGCATTGTGCACATTCCCTGTAACATAAACTAAAAAATCCTACTTTACTCCATCACCTGTACATCTGTTTACTGTTACTATTTGGTGACAGGCAACATTATGTTCTGAACTTACTTTTGTTATCACAAGTAGCTTAATGGCTACACAGCGATAAGCGTGTTCCAGATTAATTCTCGTGATATCACTGGGAGACACTTACAAATGAGCCTGGTTTTGAACGCTAATTAAGGATAGTATCCCCTAGAACTACTTTGAACAGCCTGGGTGGTGCAGTGTCTAAATGTGCAATGTGCATTAGGATGCCCAGAAATTCTAATCCCCATTAGAGTTGGTCAAGCACTGGCGCTGGGACATACTTGAAAAATCCCCAGAGTGACCTGGATACCTTCCACCTGACTTTCGGCACTTAGCTGAAATCCCTGGAGAGCAGCCAAGGGTTTAGGGGCCCTTTCATAGATAGTGGAGGTGACTGACACCTGCAGAGGGTGATTTAGATCTTGGTTTTGCAGAGCCACGCTGTGAACACGCATTTCTCTGTATAAGGGGGATTACAGGGGAGACAAGGGCAATAAGACGCCCACCTTAGGGAACTCAATTTTGCATCTAAAATTAAATGGGCTGAGGAGAAAATGTGCCACATAACGTGATACTCCACGGCAGAGCAGAGGGCAGCTGGGCTGCTGCCATTCGACGTGCTGTTGGGCACCAAATTCAGCGAAGACTCATAAAGACTCATAAATTTGAGAGCTGATCTCATGTATTCAGTGGCACTGCTCAGTTGCAGGCTGTTAAATGTTCACATTGGGACTTTCCTGGATTGGGGCCCTTTATATGGGTTTTTTTTGCTGCTCCAGCATAAAATATGGTATACTGGGTTATTGCTATTTTGTTTTCCATTCTCTCACCTTTATTATGGGCATTTCTCAGATGTCACACAGCATTTCTGGGGGTGGAAGGTATGATGGTGAGGGAGAACACATAAGAAGCTATGTCTGTTTTGCTTTGCTGAAATAAAGGTATATTCAGTGTTAGTGCCTGTAACTGTAATATTTTTGCATGATTAATACATGACATTGCATGTTGCTTCCACTTCATGATATTATCGATACACAGTAACATTTATCAAACCTTATTTATTATATATGATATGAGCAGACATTTGTACACAACTTTCTATTGCTTGAGGAAATTCCCCAATCAAACAGCCCAGCAAGAACATATAAGAAAATACTGCAGCTTCATTTTTAATTTTCTTTGAGGTTTTTGTTGAGATATTTGAAAATCATGTCACTTGGCAAAACTCTGAATAGTCCACCTTATTTAATTAAAATGTTTTCTTCCTAACAGCTGCTTCAAGAAATGTTAATCATATCTATGTCTATTTTAGGTTTTGTGTGACATGGATTTTCAAGGAGGTGGATGGACCGTGATTCAGAAAAGAACTGATGGAATCATTCCATTTCAAAGACCATGGTCTGAATATCTGGATGGATTTGGTGACCTTTCTGGTATTAATTTCAAATACTCTAAAGTGCTTTTGACCCAACATTTCTGCTGTCTTTATGTGAGCTACTTTCCACTAAATTGTGTGGGATTTTTAGTTGCATAGAGAGTAAAGTTCTTGTTTCTTAAAGGTCTTATTTATACTTAGGAGGTTTTTGATAAAATCTAATGTGTGATCTTCTCAATAACAACTATCAGCCTACTAGAGTCTTTAGCCATTGCCCATCCTCAGTCTCACAAAGGGTGTTTAAAATGTTGCAATGTTTTATTCCTGAAATGATGCATTCATTGCATTTCCCTCTTTTTTTTTTTCTTCCTCCCCCACCCCCTGATTTAAAAAAAAAAAAAGAGCCTTAGTTTGTTTTAATCACATTTGCAACATATTTCCTTAAAGCAGAGAAAAATCAGTAATATTTCACCATAGGGAATGCAAACTAGGAACAGAATGGAAATATTTCAGTAGCTAATACCAACACACATATGATGTTACTTTTTTACTGCCACGTTTCATCCAGCAAGTCTAAAACCAGTTGCTTTTCCAGGAGTTTATCTGAGTTTGCAATGAAAGCACACAACTCTTCAACTACACAAAAAAGCACAGCTCATATGGGGCAACCTTTCGTGGAATAAACAAGTGATTTACAGAGGCAGCAAATCTTGAGAACAGGGTTTGAGTTTCGTTGCATTTCATACAATGCTAACATCTGTCATTTCTCAGTATTGCCCTTGGGAATGCTACTGATTTCCGCTTAGTCAAGTGGATCTTCAGCTCATCCAGTTTTTGTGGTCTTGCGAGGGGTACTGAACGCTTGAAAGTTTTCATGTGGACAATTTTCTAAATACGTCAAAGAGAAAACAGAAGATGCACACATGGAAATTCTTTCAATGGATTTCCCAATGAAGTAGGAAGATTACTTTGTACCTTCATTAGTCCTTCAAAGGAATATAAACTTATCAGACAACTTTTATTACACTTGGTTCAGGAAGGAAAGTAGAAAAACTAGAAGAATCCATTTTTTCTTTTACGCTTTCCATTTCTATAAGTTTATTGACTATACATTTGTGGTTTAGGGGAATTTTGGCTTGGACTGAGGAAGATTTTTCACATAGTAAATCAAAAAGCCACTAGTTTCAGTCTTTATGTGGATTTGGAATCAGAAAATGACAAGCATGCCTATGCATCATACAATGAATTTTGGATAGAGGATGAAGCATGTTCTTTTAAGATCCATTTGGGGCGTTACTCAGGAAATGCTGGTAAGAACTTCCTTATTTAAAGTATTTAAATAAAACTACTACATTGCTTAATGTGAAAAAAAATGCATTCAAAAGATCAATACTTAGTTGAGATAACTTTGAAAATGTTTTTCTCTGTTGGTGCATTATGAATAAAGATAAATGGTTAATGATGTAGTGATTGGTTATACCAACATCAATCTTTACATAATAAGAAATCATTTTATTCTATTGTTTCAAGGTCTTCAATGAAATAATAATTGCATAAATACTCCTTTAATAACGGAAAACAAATAAGGAAAAGAAAGGAACTTTAATGGATTCAAGTCCATGGAATATATATATATATATATATATAAAAAACACATAAGGGATTTTGTGTGTGTTTGTTTATATCTATCTAATGATCCAATTCTTTAGATGTCCATTATCTCATCCCAAATTTGCTGATATTAGTGGAATTCTTCCTGATGTGGTTGCTTTGGTTAGTTCAGAAGTGCCCAGACAGTGGCGTACAAAGGATAGAGAAAGAAATAACTGGTACAAATTAGGCCTACACTGTACAACAGTTACTGGCTGATATACAGCTACAGATTATTTTACAATTCCAGACCTGCCTTAATGCCATAGCTATACCAAATGTGTAAAGATTTGTGTTAAGTATTACACCATGTCTTACTGCCTTTTTTTTTTTCTCATATTTACTAATATGCAAGAATGTTCCATATTGCCAACGTAACAGTTATTCTCTAAATGTGTTGGTGTTTTACTCTACCTGTAATTGTAAGAAACATTATTTCTGTAGTAAGACACCCGAACCAGTAATCACTGACCTCTGTGTTTTCACAATTCAATTTGATGTCATGACTCACTCTGGAGCTTTAGGCACATCACTGGAAAACAACTCCCTTAATTTCTTTTATGTTTTCTTCCCATATCTTTGATGACAGAAGCCTTTACCTCCATAGCTGGTGTGTGTCAGTAAAAGCAACAACAACATAAAGATGTTTTGTTGAATTTCAGCATCTTCTGTACTTCTCAGTATTATTTACATTTTCTTTCCTATGTCTTTAACACATTGCCGGCTCATGATTTGGTGGTCTTCAGCCACATCTGAAGAACGATGTTTTTCTAATAAATTCAGAGGAAAATTTTGTGAGGTATGCAACAAGTAGGAAATGTTATGTTTTTCCATAACAAACTCTTTTATCTTTCTGTTTTATCTGTTGTACTTAGGTGATGCATTTAGAGGATATAGAAAAGAAGACAGCCAGAATTCAATGCCTTTCAGCACTTTTGATGTTGATAATGACGGCTGCAGGCCAACGTGCACTATTAAAGACCAGCCTGTGAAGAGCTGCAGTAACTTCAGTGGTAACACTGGGTGGTGGTTCAACCAGTGCGGCCTCGCGAATCTCAATGGTGTTCATCGCTACACAGGTAGATTTCTTGCAACTGGGATTCACTGGGATACGTGGACAGCGAACAATAGACCAGTCAAAATTAAATCAGTTTCAATGAAAATTCGGAGAACCTATACTCCATATTTCCATTAAGCTATGAAAATAGAAATATATCTCTTTTGGCAATTCTGTGGGATAATTGCATCATAAATACCTTTCATTTCCACATGACCAGTTCAGTCTTAGAACTTTATTAGATATTTCCATAATACAGTTACTCATTTTTATTATGAAATGTCAGCATTTGTAGTGTTCCTGCTTGAGGGACAAGTTCCTAAGAAGAACAGGGTTTTCAGAAAACGGATGAAGCTTAGTGTTTGTCACCTGTTATTCAACTGTGTCTTATGCAATCTCAGAGCCAGCGGAAAAATTATAAAAAGGAGTGTAACGCTGACTTTTGAATGTGTTCTTTCTGTGCTCTCTGCATATCTGAATTGCCAAGAAATTTCGCCAGTTTTTCTTTAAAAAAGCCAATAGACCTTCCATTTCCATCATTATGTTTTGGAAAAATACCTTTTCTTCACCCTAGGTTAATTTTCCAGAATCAGCTCTTCTCTCTACATTCCTTATCAGGCAAGATAACACTGACTTATTTCAAGACGTTCAAGGTTCTGAATACTCTCAGGGCCTGATTTTCATACAAGTAAGGTAGATACTGACATGCAAGAACTATGGTCTGGTTTGTATTTAATTTTTACACTCAATGTGTTTCATAATCAGATTTTTACTCTACCATCGTCTGTTTCACAACTGCTACAAATAAACATTTTTTTTTCAAAGAAAATTATAACATTTCATGGAATGTTTCGGGTCTTAATTTTTAGGTATATGGGCCTGATCTTACGTTTTTCATTCTTACCGGCATTCACTTTGTGAATGATCATGTGGTAATGAACAAAACCAAACTGAGTTGTATAAATACATTTTAAATTATGTAGTGTGTATTGTTTGAATTTCTGTCAGTAAAAATAGAAGAATATCAATAAAAATGTGAATCCTGTCAGTACAGCAGTGTTTCTGGAACCTGGCATCTATTCTGTAGCAACTAGCCGTGGTATTTCTCACCTCTGCTTCAGTTTCAGTAGATCAGCTTTGTAGTAACACGTGGAATGAAATCAGTTAAAAACTCTATGGGTTTCCTCTTTGCTTTCTCACACTTTGACCAAGCATTAAAACAGTGAGCAGAAACCATCGCCAGTTCAGAGCCACCATGTTTTAGAACTGCTTTCCAAAGATGTATGTAGCTATAGGAGGAAACGAAGCTTCTGATAGGGCATGTATACTGTTACAAGGTTAAGGGAGAGAATCCTTTTCTCTTCTATGCTTGACCAGTCCTTCACAGCTGGAGGTAAAAACTTGCTAAACACAGAAGTTTCCTCTCTGCTAAGGAGCCATCACAGGCCCTGTAGAGGGACTGAGAGAGAGGGGGTTGCGCACGCTTTGGGAGAGACCGAATTCTCTGGGCACAGCGGGATTTTGTTGTCAGACCCTGTAGTCTTTGGAATTAGAGGTGGAGAGATAGTATGAACACCATCTTTGGCCCCCTTTCTCACTCCAGACTTATTAGGCATATAATCCCTTTCTAACAGCAACATAGACCCAGCAGACCTATAAAGGTAGACACTAAAATGAAAGAGCTTCCACAGTAAGATTAATAAGTATTGGAGTAGTATGTGATTGTTTAAAGAGTATTAATTCTGGCTGCAAGCCTGGATGTTGTCACTGTTTTATGGCCACTATGTCAGAAAGAGTCCCCAGGCTGCAGTACAACAATCCTACTGGAGAATGCTGGTGGCTAAACTTCATGGAAATTTAATGGCTTCGATGAAAACCTCAAACTTTGATGGTGGAACCTCTACTCTACAGCCAGGTCCAAGCCTGTGAGCAGAAAGGAAGAGTCTATGTGGGGAATCTGGGTGCTGAGTGTGGAGCCAGAGTCCACGGACACCCTGAGGCTCCTTCTGGCTTTATTAGATATATATATATATATATATAGTGGAAAATGAAGATTGTAGATCTGTGCTGGCAGACATTACCACATTTAATTACCAGGTTTAACATCTCCTTTGTCAGCATTGGTTAGATTACCTGGCAGTAAAAATCACGGAGGAGATGGGCCTGAAAATATAACTGAAGCTTGAAGGATCATTCCTGTGCATGGACACTGCATCTTAAGGTCAGGTCAAACTGTAAACCTATACAAAAAATGAGTTGAATTCTCCATACCAGTACTGGGAGGCATTTGAATATTTACTGTTCCTCTGAAGATAAAAACATTTCCAAGACTATTTTCAGAGGCTACTTTGAATGCAATACATATGGTTTAATACTGCTCTGCTAGCAAGGCCACAGGTAGACACTGTGTTCTCTGCGGCTTAGAGTTCCTTCCCTTTGCAGATAAAATGAATCCATTTTTGCCTTGTATTTAGTTGTGCTGTGAGAGCTGGATCTGCAGTGTAAACTGCAAACAGGGTGAAGTCCAAATGGCAAATACTATACGGGTTTTAACTGCTTTAAATCATTCAGGTCTGAGTTTTCAACATAGTGTTCTTAAGCAAAAGATGGACAATGCTTTATTCCTTTCTCAGATTAGAAACTACATATGAAAATAGAGATTGTTACGAATTTCTCCTCTGTATTTGCCATATTATCTACTAGTCATAATCACACTTAGTGCTTCTGTGGCAGCAAACAAGTAATTACATAATAATTGATAGAATTTAATGATTTTATTTCCTTTCATTGAGTCTAGCAGCTAAGATGATAAGTTTTCTATGAAGAGCTTTTGAGCATGGGAATCTCACAGCTTTATTATCATTTGAATGTTCTGAAATGTGAGTATTGGTATAGTCTGGTTTAAAATTTAGTGTATGCTTAGAAAAGCAGAGTGCTAGAGATTAGCTGGCAACTTGCCTGGTGCAAATCTGAAATGCAGCAATGACAACAGAACATTTTCCATGTGATAGATGGCTACTGCCTTCAAAGGTTCATTCCATTTCCTCTCTAAGAATAAAACAACTGTGAAAGCAAATAATTTTTTAGTTAAACACAGAGAATTTACAAGGATATTAAACCGATTCCAGGAGCCTACATTCCATATTTACAGCTGATGGTTCCCAACCACCATATATAAGATTTTTGTGGCCGTATATTTAGGACCGGTAATCAACTGGTTATTGCCCAGTCTTGTTTCAACTAAATAAAAAGGAACATGTAGGATGTAGCACATTAAGAGAAGCTGCTTGAGTGTTCCAAATAAAAAGTAGCTTGGTTAAACTACACTTAATATCTATTCCAGGAATGATGCTCCAGACTATGAGAAGTTGTCATTAAAGGACATGTAATCTCTGATGTTATGAAACTGCATTTCTTTTGTTTTCTTTTTCCAAGAGTACATCTTCAATTTGTAAATCTCAGTTTGGTGAACTCAAATTATTTTACCCAGTTTATGACGCTGCAGTAATATAAATAAATGACAACATGGTTTCCACAGCCTGAGTACTACTGACGTGGCAGTGCAGCATTCAGTGTATTAGACATCTGGAAATAACAAAACAGTACAACTGAAGGCATTTTACTTTCCACTTGGAAAATCCTTAATTGGGCAGTGGAAGATTCTCTGAACTACTTAGATTACTTTTTCTTTTTTTTTTTCCTTACTATAAATTCTGGCACATCTTTAAAACTTCATAATCAGTCCTGTTTCATTAACTTGAAAAAACACATTTTTCTTTTATTACTGGTCTCTGTTCTGGAACATATTTCTGAAAAGTTTCTCCAACACTGCATTGTATTGATGCTTTACTACAAAATACATGGCATGTTTACGTGCATCGTACAGTACTCCAAGTTGCAAGTAGGCAACTTTGATGCATAGCTTGACTTTCAATTCCAGTTGGTTGCATGCAACAGTTTCTGTAAGTCTTTCCAGTTATTTAAGGATCACTAATGTAATGCACAATAACATTCAATTATTTAAACCACCATCTCAAGAACTCTTCCTTGAAATCTGTTGTGTTGGATGTTTTGCAAATGTTGCCAAGAAATTCTGCTGCACGCCTCTGGTGGGTTAAAGCAGAGGGCACTACTCCACTGCCAATGCACAATGCGATAATAAAGTACAAAGCTACATGAAGAAGTTTCTGAGACTTAAATAATATCTGCTTTTCCCTCCTCCCCATCTGATACATGAAAGATAAAACACTAAACTACTAAATGCAGTGACATGGTAAAGTTCTGTTTAGCCTCACCCTAATCTCTGCAGATTCCCTTGAACAGAACCTGAGGTGGTTTCAGTGCAAATATTAGCTCTTTGGGATGCAGAGCTCAACATGAACTCAACCTTGTAGTGAGCAAGGAAGGAAGAATGAAGGGTGAGATGAGGCTGGGCCTATAGTTTAACTTGTACATTATTCTGTTTGGAGGACAAGAAAGAACAAGTAATGACAGATGATTAAAATTCAAGATCTCACTGCCGCTTGCTTTGAGTGTCCAAGCCAATTATTCCTTTCATGAAGGCTGTAACTATCAGGTACATGTAGTTCATCATGTAAACGGCCACAGCTTCATCTGGAAACTCCACTGAGTGGCTGCTCTATGTAGAGTTGGTTAGTTTTCCAGCTTAACTGAAAGTATACAAACTGAGCCACAGGTAGTCTGATTCTGTTTGATCAAGGTTGCTGGATGATCCAGTAAAACAGAGACAGTCCTGACTCGTCCTGATCTTCCCAGCAAATTGTGATCTTCTTTTGTACAAGTCATCCAGAAACACCAGTGCCAACCGTTTATCAGTCTCCACCTTTAACAGAACCTGAGAAGGTACTAGAAGCTCATTGTGACTCCTGTGGTCAGACAACCCCGCTGGGTCTTTTTAAGGGACCAGACTCCACTCAGGCTTACATAAAGCCAGTGTGAAGAGCTGATGTCCTTTAAAAGATTTGAGTGTGTGTGCACATGGTGTTACATATATTTTGATGCTTTAACACATATTTTCTGTGAACCTTCACTATATCCCTTATTCTCTCTCATCTGTTCTAAATTTTGTCAAGGTGCATTTAAAGAACGTAGAGACAGAGGTATTCAGTATATGTGGTTATAAAATGAGGTAAAGTTCAAAGAATCATAGATGACCTCCAGAGCTCATCTAATCCAGCTCCCTGCTAATGGCACATCTAGATCTAATCGGATCTACTTGAATATCTCTAAATATGAAGATCCCACAATCTTTCCGGGCAATATGCTCCAGTATTTCACCACTCTCATGGTGATTTTTTTTTTCTCCTAATATCTGAATGGAATTTCCCATCTTCTGTCTTGTGTCTGGTACCTATTATCCTATACTGACTGACTGGTTTCTTGTGTATGTCTGAAGTGGGTTATGTGATCCCTAACTCTCCCTTCCTCTACTGTGGGTCCTGCTCCACTCCCAGACTGTGCTAGTAGTAATTATTAGCCATTATAAAACCCTTTCTTCTTGCCTTTCACCTCCTTTGCTAGTTTCACCTTTGGCTGAGCTTTGGCTTTGCAAACTCTGCTCTGATGTGCATGAAAATTCTCTGTGTTCCTCTCAAACAGCCTGTTGCTGTGTCCACCTTCTGGGTCCATCTTTATGTCTGAGCTCACTCAGGAGCTCCACGTTCATCCATGCTGGCCTTCTGCCATGCTCCACTTCCCATTCTTTGGAACAGGTATGCATTTTGGGGTATCTATCTGGATCCTAAAGCTCTCCAACAATAATCTTTCTTATTGTGTGGGGTTTTTTATAGCAATTATTACAACAGAGCAGGGATCATGGCCCAAGGGCATTACTACATTTCAACTACAAGGACTCTTGTAAGAATTGATTACTCCTCTTTCTGGAGAAAAATCTGGCTCTGCAAAGTATATACTAAGTCTTTAATTAAAAAGCCCCTCAAGTTCATTGCAGTGCAATTATTTGTTACAAAAGTGGTGACATCATCCCAGTTACAGAACTACAGACCAACAGCAAGCAATAACATCATTCTTCTTTGTAAAGTCAAGTTTCTGCAACGTCTCCAATGCATAGCTCTTCCTGTTATAATAATAAACTGAATGACTTTGCCAGGAATGAAACAGGAGGATAGGATTGTTCTCTTCAAATTTAAAATTAAAAAATCCTTAGAACTTCTTCACATAATTTTATTTTTCCCTACTTCCAAAGTTGAAAGGTGACTGCAAAGTAATGTGGCAATGGCAAAAAACCCCAAGCCTTTAGCATACAAAATATCCACTCTCTAGAAGTCAGGTTCTGCAAGTAAGTACTAAAATTGCAGTGTGATGATTTTTTTTTTCTGAATCTCTGCCTAGACTGGGAAGTTAAGGTAGGACCCAGTGTCCAGAGTGCAGGCCCAGATGCACCTGAAATTCAGCTGCGTAGTCCTCAGCAATGAGAATGAGAGGGCTTTTTTGGGTACTGTTTCAACTTCCGATAAAAGCAATGGAAAGAGATCACAGAATTACAGAATCACTGAGGCTGGAAGGGAACTCTCACGATCACGTACTCAAGCAGGGTCACCTAGAGCAGGTTGTCCAGGACTGTCCTGCTGCATTCTGAATATCTCCACAGATGGAGACTCCACCTCTCCGGGCAACCTACTTCAGTGTTGAACCACCATCACAGTAAAGATCCAGGTCAGGAAGTTCCCGAACATCAAACTTGTGAAAGATGGGAAGGTATAAAGGAGAAATCACTCTTTAGCTGCTCTCATCTCGCACTGATTCCTGGAGCATCTAAAACATCCACTGCCAACCAAGTCAGAGGTGTGATATCAACCTGGGTATGAGCTGTGCATGGAGTCCGGTGTTCAGTTTGGAAGAGTGATGGATTTTCTATCTTGCAGCAGGGGAAAGACCTCTTTTTAACAAGGAAGAATTAAATTTCAAAAGGAGACGTAGGCAGCAATTCTGCCAAGCACTTCTTTGGAATAAGTGAAATTCCTGACCTGAAAGTGTCAAGAATAAGTAAGATAATGCGGACAGAAGGACACATGCTCTGAGGGGTAAGACAGAGGAAGAGAAAACTGATGGCCTTTTTTGCTCTGAAACCAAGGAAGGTAAAGAGGGTGGCAAGGGTAAGCGTGCACACTAAGCAATTTATTTTGAAATGCAAAGGGAAGAGACCAAGGTAGCCAAATCACCACATTCTGTGGCTTGACTGAGAGACCTGTGAAGGCTACAGTGGCAGGTTCTTCTGTGATAAAAATAAAAATAAAAATAAAGCCACTGTGTAAAGCTGGCAGTCAGCACTGACAAGAGATTGCAGTGGATAAGGAAGTTTTGATGTGTGAGTCCTTCTCCTTGTGGGCAAAAAGAATGAATTCCCTTACAAGAAGTGAGATGAAATAAGCACACACTCATTACATCTGGAGACCAAGTAATTGGAATCTTTCCAAGATTAAAACAGAACCAAATCATTACTCTTATGCTCAAAACAGTGATCTGACCAGGTTAGGTCTATCACAGTCTTTTTATTGCAGAAAAATTATATAGGAAATAGTGAGATAGTTCTCTTTTGAGCAGCTGCTCCCCCAATACGAATAATAACAGGCAGCATTTTTTAAACTTGGCTTTAGTTAGATTGGTAAGAAATTATATGACTTGGAAAACAGCAGATAAGAAATTGCAGAAGAGAGAAATAATCCAATACTTTCCACATGCAAAGGTCAGAAAGACAGCCTTAACATAAATTAACCAAGTTTTCTAAACTTGCATACCTCAGGACAGGATAATATTACTTATAGCCCATGACTTTGTATGTGTCCAGATTATTTTGTGCTAGTAACTAAGGAATCTGCATTGAAGTGGTGCTCCTCCAGCACTGAACCTGTGCTTATGCAGAGGTTTCCATCTGCAGGTGCCTGAAGTGCTTGTTGCTTACTTTCTGAATTTGTGAATAGTGCTCAGGCTTAACAAATAACCAGCTGAGCAGCAGAATTTTATGCTGGCCTTATCACTGGAATTAAAAAAAGAAAAAAAAAAGAAAAAAAAAAGGTGAATTCTGATCTGCTGAGACTTTTGACTTGGGAGTTGAGTTGCTCCGTGCTCCCCATCTCATCAGTGCACCAGCATGCACATGGAGAGCTTGGGCCAGATCCTAAATGGCCCTCAGGAAAGTCAAGTTGTCTCTGTTGATTACACAGGGAGCAAAGGAAAACTGCACTTCTTACCTGAGCTGCCCTGGAAAATGTCCAGAGCTCATCAGGTCAAATTAAGTCCTGGGTGCACGGAGAAAGAGATTAGTTTGCCTACACAGAGGCATCAGAGCCCTTGGAAATGTTCTGGCACATGCGAGATGTCTCACACAGGTCCCATAGGAGACACTGGCTGCCCTGGAGCTGCAGAGGGGGCCAGACAGGATACCCAGCAACACCTCAGATGGCTTGAGATGCCGGAACCCTTCCCAACATCCTGGCAGGGCAGGCCAGTATGAAACAGGTCACCATGGCAGCGAAACTAGAGATGAGCTTCCAGCTGTCAAACTGCGTTGAGCCGTATGTAATCAGGGGGTTACCACGATGTTGCATGTATGCCAATTCTACTTTTGACTTAGACCCTTTCTAAATGCAGCCACTGCAACTAGGTTTATATTTACTACGCCTAAACCTGAAGAATAGGAGCTATTTAACAGTTAAAGTCAGTGAATCAGAAACCTTTCTGGTGACTTCAGTTTTGTTTTGCACTGCTCCCTCTGGAGCACGAGCTCCACCACCGACCCAGAGGCCAGCAGAGATCATCCATCAGACTAGCACAGCTGCTCTGTGCGATTTGTCTTTGCATGGCTGTACAGAGAACAGAGGGGAACACGCACATATTGATCTGCCACGTGTTCTAATCTAGAAAGAAGGTCTGCACTTCATTTTGCGGCTCATTGTAAAATGAGTTAAAATCGATGAAAGGAAGTCATCCTTGGATTTCAGTGAATGCAGGTTTTGCTGAAATGTTCTATATTAATCAGCCAGAAGTTCAGTTCTTGCAACATGCTCTAATAAATCCTTCTTATATGGAATAGTGCAAGTGACACTGTACTGTGCAGTATTGCATCAAAATGTAACTCATGTAAAGAACAGAATAGTCCTTTTATTAAAGCTTTGTTGCTCCATTATTTCAAAGTTTAGCATTATGTGTGCAAGTGTGTGTGTAGAAATCCCGTATGAGCAGACATACCCAGGTATGTATTTCTAATGCATTTCTCAGTAAGAGAGATGTCTGGTAAGCCAGTATAACACAGGCTTGCACTCCTCTATTTTTTTTTCCTGTGTGCCTTTCTCCATTGCCTAAGCTTTTCCTCAGCCTCACATGGTCTGACATTTTTGGTTTTTATTTTTGCAGAAGACTGTCCTTGGCAGGAGGCTTGCAGACAAGACCGTGTAACAAAAACAAGCCTTCAGAAGCAAATACCGAGCTCAGCTTTGAGGCCAGCAAGGCTTTGTTATAAAAAACATTCAAAACTTAAGAGAGCTTTTCCAGGTACAGCTCTTCCGTCAACTACGAAGAACCGCCAAGTGCCTGAATTCCACTCGATTTCAGCTCCCAAGAGTGTGACGGGACACAACGCCTGATTTTGCCCTGGTCTCAAGTCCCAGTCAAGCGGGCGGGCCGGGCCGGCTCGGGTGGCGCCGGCGGGGACACCTGCCAGCGGCCGCCGGCTCCCAGCGCGCCGCTCGGCCTCCAGGGCTTAACCCCTGCGAGCCCGGGGACTATCGGTCCCCGGCAGGGCCCGGGTACCCGGCGGGGCCCCGTGGGATGCGTTTCCTCACGCCCGAGCGGGACCGCGCTGCCCGGGCCCCGCTGCGGGGGCGGCCTGGCCGCCGGGGTAACGCGAGTGCGGCGGGGCGGGCGCTGCGGTGCCGCGGTCCGGACGGCAGGGGGCGGCAGAGCGCCAGCGGGCTCCTGCGGCAGGTAGCGCTGCGCCCAGCGCGGCCCGCCGGGGATCCCGGAGAGGAGGGGACCGAGGGACGGCTGAGAGGGGAGCGCGGAGGAGCTGGAGCGAACAGCCCGGGCCGCTTCCCAGTACATGTGTCTTGTCTTTTCTTTTCTTTTCTTTTCTTTTCTTTTCTTT
>VWYH01003954.1:0-10353 GCA_013399365.1 Pampusana beccarii | reverse complement strand
GCCACCTCCTTCCTGTTGAGTGCGGAATACTTACCTTTGCCCCAAGTGAATACCATAGTCGGCTCCTTCTGTGAGGGTGACAACAACCAAGTGAGGTAAATCACTTGAGCTTGCTGAGCTTCCTTGCCCTGTCTTCTTAAACTGCCTGTGCAAACTGCTGTGCTGTTTCACCCCTGTTTGCTGGCCTTGTTCACTGCATTCCTGGTCGCTTGCGCTCTCTAGGAGGACTTTTAAATTTCCCCTGGTTGCTCCTGGCAGCGCCCCTTTTGTATCAGCCCCTCTGGGGAGATCAGCCATTTTCACAGCAATTCTTTTGGCAGGACCGCACTCCAGGATCTCCTCCTCATCTCTTCAGTCCATGCCCAGCCTCAGCTCTTACCGTAGCTGCTGTTTTGCATGTCGGTTCACCACATTTAAATCTCCAGCAGTTGCTCTGTAGCCGCTGCTGTGCTCATCACTCGCCACTGACTTGCTGCAATCAGAACAGTGAAGTGAGCAAGAAATCTCCAAGGAAATGTTGGATGATCTGTTTCCACTAGTATGGGCAATTGAAGTACCTGGTAAAGCCAATACCACATTGATAAAGGTAAAACTGAAACAAAACTCCGAGACAGTAAACTCCATGGAAAACAGCATCCTAAGCCATGACTGAGGACCCTCATATAAAGTTTAATTTTTTTTTTTATAGCACTGATACTTATTGCTTTGTTGATGTTTTTAAGATGCATTATATATCAAAGCAAACATTGTTTCATGCTATTGTTTTCTCTGCTCTTGGTTCCTAAGGAAGCTTTGGCTCTGTAAGTGTTGCCCAAGAGTAAGAAAACAAGTTTGCGACTTTAAGTTATTCTGTGGCACATACGTTTAATTTTACCAATTGCTGGTGTGCGGAAGGCCATTTGGCCTGGGAAGCTGGGCGAGGACCTCTGTCCCCATTTCTCCTGAATGGCTAGAGAGCAATTACATTGAAGTCAAGAATGATACCTATTGGGTGGAAAGTGTATCACCACCATATCCAGCTTGAGGCCAATATTATCTAAACTGAACTCAGGAAGGTGGTGTCTTTTTGGGAATTAATAAATGCAATTTAGACCTACACGTATGGAAGCCTCATTGATAGCTGCCAGTCTGTTAATTGCTCACGACCCAGAGACACACCAGTATTTTTGCAATCAGAGCCACAGAAAGATTGTAAATTTTTCAACTTCACTAATGAATCTTTTGTACCTCATCATCTAAGATGAACCTAGATGAAGAAAACCGGACACCAAAACACTTTTCCAACTTTTAATGCCCAGTTAATCAATCAAAAGTTATTCTATATTAGTACCTTACCCATGGGGGAAAAGGTAACCTGGGGAATCCTTCCTGCTAAAGGTACCAACAATTGTGCTGGGATAATTTCCAAATTACCAACTGGAGAATCTGTGTTGGAACTTCTACTCCAGGCATAAACCAGATCTTACTGATAATTATAATTTGATTTATAATATTGGTACTCTGTGTACATGGAGAAGAACTTCCAGTGCCTAGTTTTGTAACATTACAGACCCCAACAGATGCCAAATTTGGGAGCCATATCATCCTCTACAGACAGGTAACACCACTTATTTTCAAATCCCATAGACTTCCACAGGTCTCACAGGGTGGGCAATCCTTTTATATTGCTATAGCAGGTGGTAGTAGCCAAAAGTGGGGAAAAGATGACTGGCCTCCTCAACGGATCATTCAGTATTATGGGCCTACCACCTGGAACCCAAATAAGTGGTTATTCGATCACAAGCCATTTTAGAAATAATTACCAATGAAACTGCTTGGGCCCTGGTTCTATTGGCAGACCAGACCATGCAAATACGAATGGCAATTTTGCAACACCTCATGGTTCTTGACTACCTACTCACTGAGGAAGGAGGTGTTTGTGGTAAATTAAATTATTTGAACTGTTGTTTAAAAATCAGTGACAATGGTCAGGTTGTTAAACAAATAACTTCTGGAATAAGGAAATTAACCCATGTCACCCATAACTACTATAGCATGCTTAATACAAAACTGCCATTGTCTCATGTCCCTTTTCAGGCACCAAAAAGGACTGTGGTTAGTTAACCTTGCCTGGACACCAGGTGCCCATCAAGTCCCTCTATCACTCCCCTCCTCAACAGGACAGGGAGGGAGAGAAAATAAGATGAAAAAAAACCTTGTGAGTCAAGATAAAGGCAGTATAATAAAGCAAAATCCAAGTCCGCATGTGGAAGCAAAGGAAAGCAAAAGATTTATTCTCTCTCTTTATTTTCCTGATGCGAATGGTGGATGAGCCAACTAGGAGAGGAGCACTGCTGGATCTCATCCTCACTAACAAGGAGGGTCTGGCTAAAGCAGTAAACGTTGAGGGCTGCCTTGGTTGCAGCGACTATGAAATGGTAGAGTTCAGGATCTCATGTGGCAGGAACAGAATACCAAGCAGAATCGCAACCCTGGACTTCAGCGGGGTGAACTTTGGCCTAACTTCAGAGTTACTGAATGCCTTCTTTGTCTCTGTCTACTCTGCCAGAGGCAGTGAGACCTGGACAGGCTGGAGAGTTGGGTGGGGNGGTGAGACTACATCTGGAATATTGTGTCCAGTTCTGAGCCCCTCAGTTCAAGAAGGACAGGAAACTGCTGGAGAGAGTCCAGCGCAGAGCCATGAAGATGACAGAGTGGAGCATCTCCCTTATGAGGAAAGGCTGAGGGAGTTGAGTGTCTTTAGCTTGGAGAAGAGGAGACTGAGGGGTGACCTCATTAATGTTTATAAATATGTAAAGGGTGAGTGTCACGAGGATTGACCCAGGCTCTTCTCGGTGAAAACCAGTGATAGGACAAGGGGCAATGCGTATAAGCTGGAACACAAGAGGTTCTACTTAAATATGAGAGGAAATGTCTTCATAGTGAGGGTGACAGAACACTGGAACAGGCTTCCCAGGGAGGTTGTGTAGTCTCCTTCTCTGGAGACATTCAAAACCTGCCTGGACACATTCCTGTGTAACCTCATATAGGTGTTCCTGCTCCGATGGGGGGATTGGACTAGATGATCTTTTGAGGTCTCTTCCAATCCCTAACATTCTGTGATTCTGTGGTTCTATTTCCCATCCGCATATAATGTCCAGACACTTATAAGGAAGTAGGACTTCATGATACGTAGTGGTTGCTCTTGAAGACAAACACCATAATAACAAATACCCCCCCACCCCCTTTCTCTTAGCTTTTATTGCTGAGCAGATGTCATATGGTATGGAATATCCCTTTGGTCAGTTTGTGTCCAGGCTGTCCTGGCTGTCCTGGCTATGTTCACTCCCAAGATCTTGCTCACCCCCAGCCTACTGGGTGAGGGGGAGTATGTTGGAGAGACAGCCTTGATGCTGTGTTTGCACTGCTTAGCAGTAACCAACACACTGGTCTGTTATCAACACCTTTCTAGCTACCAATACAAAGCACAGCACTATGTGAGACTGCTATGGGTTGCTATGGGGAAAATTAACTCCATCTCAGCCAGACTCAATACACACACCAAAATGTAACAGCATTAGAACATATTTGATATTCTTTTCCACCCCTCTTTTTATGCCATTAATATTTTCTTCACTTGGGTGAATGCTATTTGTGAAGGTCAGCAGAATGATTTTCTGATTATACCTACACTGGACAATGCAATGGATATCCAGAGGTGCTCAACTACTTTGATTTCTAAGAAACTGTATAGCTGCAACACCATTGGATTTTAATAAGTCTAATCAACTCTGCTGATTTACTAGGGCTAATCAGAATGGGTTTTTCACCATCAGGTTCTTCTTTGCATCATAGCCACTATTTTTTTTTAAATACTGTTTTCACTACATTTAACTCTTTCCTTCATTTTTCATTATATTGCATTTACCACCATTGGATTTCATTTGGCATCTGGTGCTTGGTTCTTTGGTTACCAGCTTCCTTATAAGCCTTACTAGTCTTTCTCAGGCTTGGTGGACCAGAAGGACCTTGTTTCACATTCCAGTGTTGACACCTTGTCATTGCTCTTCTTTGTTCCTTGCACTGTTACAACCTCAGAGCACATTTTCAGAATAAACCATATACCCATTTATGTCTCTGTAAAGGTAAAAATTAATGGGGTATTCTCTGTTAAACCTTTTCTGTGTCACTCCTCCTACTCTGACTTAAAGCTATTTTAAAATCCGAATTACAGTTTCCTCTTCATCCAGTGAGCAATTAACCGTTAAGAAGGAGAAGTAGGAGATGGAGTGGAGGTTGTTTTTTCACTGCTTTCGATATTCTCTGTCTTTTCCAAACAAAGATGTATAAGGAACAAATATAGAAGAAAACAGCATCTTCCTTGGTTTTGCTCTCCTCTGACAATTCCTTTTTCCTTCCCTGTCTGCCATGCTGTAGCAAAGTTCAGGCTGATGAATAAGTTGGGGAGTGACAGAGGGAACCATGTGTTGTCTTTAGTAATTTACCAAACTGCAAAAAGGGATGACAAAAAAGCCTGGGAGGACCTTGTGCACCTTGAACAGAAGCTTGTTGGCTTGACTCAGTGTTGGGTTACTCTGGTTGCTTCTGAGATACTCTCAACACATGCTCTCCCCAGAGGCTGGGCCTATCCATAAAGGACTGCAGAAGAAGCTGGGAGCGGATGCAGTTGGGACAGCTGATCCCAAGTGACCAAAGGGATATTCCATACCATATGACAGCTCAGTATATAAACTAGGGGGAAAGTTAGCCGGGGGCCACTGCTCAGGGACTGGCTGTGTATTGGTTGACAGGTGGTGAGCAAATGCATTGTGCATCACTTTTTTTCTATTTTCTATTTTCTATTATTATTATTATTATTATTATTATTTTCCCTTTCTGTCCTGTCGAACTCTCTTTATCTTAACCCACGAGGTTTACCTTTTTTTTATCTGTTTCTCTTCCCCATCCCACTGAGAGGGAGGGAACAAGCAAACAGCTGTGTGTGGTGTTTAGCTGCCTGCCAGGTTAAAACACAACGGTCCTTTTTGGCACCCAACATGGGGCCTGAAGATTTGAGATAACAACAAATCTGAGCATGTGAAAACATATTTTTATAAGCATTCATTATATTAGTTTAATAGTCATTGATCACAATGTTTGTTTTTTTTCTCTCAGAGTTGTGTTATGTTACGCCTTACTTGCTGTATATGTTCCCTATTGCACTCTTTATCACCTCTGGGGGCTAGATTGAGGTTATAATTTTGCTGTACTGTGTAACACTGGTTTATGATATGATAAAATTACTGGTTGTGAGACTAATCTGGTATTTGTACTCAGCATTGCCATCATCTCTGTACTTCAGGATCCATCTCTTGAAAACTGTTAATAATTACAGTCTTTATCTTTTCTCCTTGGAGAGCCAATCTAGGGGGGGGACACTTTCTCCTGCTCTTTCACCTTCCCTTTCTCCTCCAGGCTAGTTACAATAACTTGTTTGGGAAGTTTGATTCCCTAAAAGTTCTTGAGAATTTTGAATATCCTTGGGATGTTCAAGCCAGCATGCTCCTATTGCTATGTCTCCTGAATGTGTTTCAGGTCTTGTTTAAGCTTAAACACCTGTTTAAGAATACCACCCAGAGATCTGCCCTGAGGCTGAATAGTTATGAGTGGCAGGGTGTGTGGGATAGTATGGGCAAGTATCTAGGACAGTGAGAACCTCCAGTGTTTTGGAACTTCACCCCTGAACAAGTACAGAATTCTGAAAAACTAGTAAAATATTTGGAAAAATATGCTGTCACCCTGGCAACTCCAGAGAGACACGAATCACTGAAACATGCTGGGGCCTGGCCCATTCCTACTGAGCCCTGTTCAACACTATTCAGTACCCCCAAGGGGAAGAGAAGGTCTCTGGATATGACAACAAAACGTCAGGCACTGTGGGTACTCCAACTCCCACGACAGGGACTGTGGCTACTCAAACCCCGGCAACAGGCATTGTGGCTACTGCAGTCCCCGAGACAAGCACTGCTGAACCAGAGAACCAACCTGTGCTGGTATAAGTCACTCCTATACACATGAAGAAATCTTGGAAGCGAAAGTCAGCTCGTTTAGTAAGGGAAGGCTTCAAAGCAGGGGCAGCACGACAACAGGAGGAGGAAGAGGCAGAACTCCTAAACGAGACAGTACCCACCTGATCCCTATCCCTGAGTGAGCTGTGAGATATGAGAAAAGATTTCAGCCATTATCCAGGCAAGCACATTGTCACTTGGCTGCTCCGATGTTGGGATAACAGGGCCAGTAGCCTGGAATTAGAAGTTAGGGAAGCCAAGCAGCTGGGATCCCTTTCTAGGGAAGGGGGCATTAACAAAGCAATTGGAAAAGGGGCACAAGTCCTCAGCCTCTGGAGGTGACTCCTATCTGGTGTGAAGGAAAGGTATTCCTTCAAGGAAGATTCTATATGTCACCCAGGCAAGTGGACCACCATGGAGAGAGTTATCCAGTACCTGAGGGAATTAGCCATGCTAGAGGTGATTTATGATGACCTGGACAATGAGCAGTTATCCAAAGATCCAGATGAAATGCATGTGACCCATGCGATGGAAGTTTGTATGGAGCATGCCATTGTCATATGCTAACTCATTGGCAGCAATGACCTGGAAAAACGGACAGGGACCAACAGGGGATGAATTGGCTGGCCAACTCCAGCAATATGAAGAAAGTGTCTCTTCCTCCCTATGGACGTGCATCTTGGCTGTGGAGAAACTGTCCCAGGAGGTCCAGCAACTCAAAGAGGATATATGCAACTCCCAACCTGTACAGACCAGTATCTCGGCTATTAGGAGTAAGTGTTTATCTTCTCGAGAGAATATAAAGGGTACACACCATGGACCACCCCGTGGTTTTACCTGCATGATGACAGAGAGGACATGAGAAGGTGGGATGGAAAAATCTACCTCAACCCTAGAGGAACAGGTATGTGAGTTGCAAAAAAAAAAAAAAATCCCCAAAGGGAATTCTTCCAGGTGTCCTGGTTTTGTTAAAAACAAGACCAGTTCTCTTTTAGTGAATTTTCCTTTCAGCTAAATTCTTCTAAGTAACTGCACTTTTCTGAATTTAGCTGCATGTTTTTTGAGACACTGCGCTCTGGAATTGATAAGATGACCAATGGAATGCAGAAGAAGCTCATGTTTAGATTTATTGCTATAGCAACCAAGGTTAACTGATAAAAAGGCACATCCAATAAGTGAGAGGGGCGTATTTGCAAGGAGGGGTGGACAGAACAGGTGACTAAAACTGACCGAGTATTCCATCCCATACACATCATACACCCTATAAAAGTGGGAGATCACGAGGGTCTCACTATCTTTGACCATGGTTGGCATCTGAAGAGGACCCTGCCTGTCGTGCCTGCGATCTGAGGCCTGGTTCCAGACCCTGCATTTCTGAATCCAGTTCTGGTTTACTGATGGTCCAGTCTCCAGTGGGCCATTCCCCAGACAGACCAGAAGGATCTTTCTCCTGATCCTACAGAAGGAACTTGTGATTCATATTTACAAGAAGCGAGTAAGGAATACTGTGACCAGGACTAGAGGGGCCCTGCCTCCAGCCAGGTGAGGGAAAGGGACAACTGGGTTTATTGGACTGTGTGGATTCCATGACCTGATACATCAGAGCCCCAGGTGTATAAGGCTCTAGTAGACACCGGTGCACAGTGTACCCTAAAGTCATCAAGCTCTAAAGGGGCAGAACCCATCAGTATTTCTGGAGTGACAGGAGGATCCCAACAGCTAACTGTATTGGAGACCTAAGTGAACCTAACTGGTAATGAGTGGTAAAAGCACCCCATTGAGACTGGCCCAGAAGCTCCACACATCCTTGACACAGACTATCTCAGGAGAAGGTATTTCAAGGACTCAAAAGGGTACCGGTGGGCTTTTGGTATAACTTCCCTGGAGATGGAGGAAATTAAACATCTGTCCACATTACCTGGTCTCTCAGAGGATCCTTCTGTTGTGGAATTGCTGAGGATCAAAGAAAAACAGGTGCTGATCGCTACCACAACAATGCACTGGAAACAATATTGCACCAACCAAGACTACATGATTCCCATCTATAAGCTGATTTGTCAATTGGAGAGCCAAGGGGTGATCAGAAAGACTCACTCCCCCTTTAACAGTCACATATGGCTAGTGTGAAAGTGTAATGGAGAGTGGAAACTAACATTAGACTATTGTGGCCTGAATTAAGTCAAGTTTCCTTGCCAGACATGCTAGAACTTCAATATGAATTGGAGTCAAAGACAGCCTTGGAGGGGCATCCAGTACACCTAGAATTAACTGCCTCAGGGGTGGAAACACAGCCCTTCCATTTGCCATGGACTCATCCAAACCACGCTGGAACAAGGTAAAGCTCCAGAACACTTGCAATACGTTGATGACATTATGGTATGGGGTGACAGAGCAGAAAAAGTTTTTGAGAAAGGGTAGAAAATAGTCCAAAATAATAGTCCAAATCCTTCTGAGAGCTGGTTTTGCCATAAAACAAAGAAAGGTCAAAGGGACCTGTACAAGAGATCCAGTTTTTAAGAATTAAATGGCAAGATGGATGTCAGATCCCAATGGATGTGATCAACAAAATAGCAGCTATGTCTCCACCAACTAACAAAAAAGAAGGCATTGTGGGTTTTTTGAGAATGCATTTTCTAAATTATAGTCTGATTGTAAGACCTCTCTATCAAGTGACCCAGAAGAAGAACAATTTTAAATGGGGCCCTGAGCAAAGACAAACCTTTGAAAAAATTAAACAGGAGATAGTTCATGCAGTAGCCCTAATCCAGTCTGGGCAAGACAATATGTTAAAAATGTGCTCTACACCGCAGCCAGGGAGAATGGTCTGACCTTGAGCCTTTGGCAGAAAGTACTAGGGGAGATTTGAGGTTGACTCCTAGGGTTTTGAAGTCAGGGATACAGACAATCCAAGGACAGCTATAGTCCAAATGAAAAAGAGATTTTGGCAGCATATGAAGGGGTCCGAGCTGTTTCAGAAGTGATTTGTACTGAAGCACAGCTCCTCCTGGCACCTCGACTGCATGTGCTGGGCTGGATGTTCAAAGGGATGGTCCCCTCTACACATCATGCAACTGATGCTACATGGAGTAAGCGGATTGCCTTGATCACTCAATGGTCTCGAATAGGAAACCCCAGTCACCTAGGAATCTTGGAAGTTTATCGTGGACTGTCCAGAAGGGAAAGATTTCAGAATATCGCCAGAGGAGAAGGTGATGTGTGCTGAAAAGCCTCCACTGTATAATAAATTGCCAGAAAATGAGAAGCAATATGCCCTATTCACAGATGGGTCCTGTCACATTGTGGGAAAGCATCAGAGGTGGAAAGCTGCTTTATGGAGTCCTGTATAACAAGTATCAGAAACTGCTGAAGTACAAGGTGAATTGAGTCAGTTTGTGGAAGTGAAAGGCATCCAGCTGGCTTTAGACATAGTACTGGCCAGTACTCTGTCTCCATACTGACTCATGGATGGTGTCAAATGCCTGTGGGGATGGTTAAAGCAATGGAAGCAGACCAACTGGCAGTGAAGAAGCAAACTCATCCGATCTGCCCCGTTGTGTCAAGATATTGCTGCCCAGCTAGAGAAGCTGGTTGTAAAAGTACATCATGTAGATGCCCATGTACCCAGGAGTCGGGCCACTGAAAAACTTCATAACAACCAGCAGGTCGATCAGACTTCTAGAATTGGCAACACAAGGGTGAATTATTTATAGCTCGGTGGGCCCATGACACCTCAGGTTCTCAAGGAAGGCATGCAACATATAAACGGGCTTGTGATGGAGGGGTGGACTTGACCATGGACACTATTTCATAGGTTATCCATGAATGTGAAACATGCTCTGCTATCCAACAAGCCAAGTGGTTAAAATCTCTATGGTATGTAGGACGATGGTTGAAATATCAATATGGGGAGGCCTGGCAGATTGATTGTATCACACTCCCACAAACCCGCCAAGGTAAGCTCTATGTCCTTACAGTGGCTGAAACAACCATTGTTGGGCTGGAAATATATCCCGTGCCCCATGCCACTGCCTGGAACACTATCCTGGGACTTTAAATCAAGTCTTATGGCGACATGGATCCCCAGAAGGAATTGAGTCAGACAGGAGGGCACATTTCCAAAACAACCTCATAGACACCTGGGCCAAAGATCATGTCACTGAGTGGGTATATCACATCCTCTATCATGCACCAGCCTCTGGGAAAACTGAATGATACAATGGATTGTTAAAGACCACACTGAGAGCAATGAGTGGTGTGACCTTCAAACATTAGGATGCACATTAAGCAAAAGCCACTTGGTTAGTCA
>VWYH01003953.1:133854-304199 GCA_013399365.1 Pampusana beccarii | reverse complement strand
AAGAAAGAAAGGCCTCAGAATAGTTATTTCCCATACTTCGTTGTCTCTATTTCTTGGCAAACGTGAAAGAAAGAAAGAGAGAGAGAGAAAGAGAGAAAGAAAGGAGGAAAAAACTTCAACAAAGTTTTGCTTGCATCAGGAGTCCATGATTAGAGAGTCTATATTTATGGCTACAGTATATTGATGGTATTATTTTTTCATGATGCAAAAAACCTCACACGGGATTATTACAACCATCTAGCACGATAAATAAGGTATAAAAAAACTTAACAAACATTTAGACATCTTACACACCATTGCACATAAATCCTAACATCCCGAGAAAGCTTGCAGCCTGTGCACGCTGACTTAAACAATTTCACATTTTTAAACTTCACAGCTTTTTGAAACTGCAGACAATGATTTTCGTAACTGCCATTTTCTTGGCTGGCTAAGGCCAAGATACAGATATTTATTACTATGCGGCATGACTGAACACAGCTCTGGAAGTGGCAATCATAACCCTATTTAGGGGAAAGCATACGCTAATGGAAACACATACTAAATGTTTCAGGGTTTCACCATTTTAACAAACCCAAAGCGACACTTATGAGAAAAAGTGTCTCTGTGAAGGCAAAGGCTGCCTCAGCCCATGTTTGCTCAGAATGGTCCAGATCCTACTAAGAATATAATCAAATCCTATTCAGATCACAAGTGAAGTAAGGGATGTTTGACCTTACTCTGTTTTCCCCATGAAACTAATACACATTTTGGCATGATTGACTTTCTTCCATTCAAAACCAATCTGTCCATCACACCTGCCTTGCCCCTGCTGCCACTGCAGCCCAACCCATCCACATGCTTTTAATTAGTTCCTATGAGTGAAAAACAAAAGATCTCCCTCAATCAATTTAGATTTGAAGCAGTAGAGCCATTCTATGAACACGGATTCGGGTGCTTAGCTTAAATAATGAAGGAGCAGTCTCCGTTTAATGATCCACAAATGAACCTTTCCCCCCTGCTCAGCCATCCTGCATCCCGACTTGAGCAGCGTGGGGCTGCGTTACCAACCCAAACAGGCTGGACCGTAAAGCCAAGAGGTGGAAGTAAGCTGAAAGAACTTATTTTTTTAGGTGGGTGTGTCAAAAGAGACTATGTGCCAATTAGCACAATATCATAGCAAGGAAGTAAGCAGTCCAAAGATGTAGTTAAATAGGGGAGCTCAAGGCATGAAGCTATGGACTAAACATCAGGAGTTCAGATTAGCTGACAGCAGCAAAAGACGGGGGTAAGTCATTGGGGTCTGCAGATGAGTCTAAACAACACTTGAAGAGGGTCCCTCCGTGATGAGATTTTCAGTGTTCTTTGTGTTTCCTCTGGCCACAGCAAAAAATCTGATCGGGCTGAGCAATAAGCATCCATCAGTTCTTTGTTAGTACTCGCCGTCAAAAACAGGCAAGCATTTTTCTGAAGTCTAATGCTTCTGCGATTGGCTGTTCCAGAATGCCTATTTTGGTGTAAACACTGAGACAGGAAAAGTCTCTTCTGGACGTGTATTCAGTCCCTGTGACTACGGGGTTGTGGTGGTGAGCACTACTGCAGTGCAAATCAGAATAACCCTGTCCCAAGTGAGATGTGGAGAATTCTGCTGCAATAAAGGTAAAAAAATTCTACCAGAGACTTGCACGTTGCCACTTAGGCCAAGGATCAATTTTCTGGCCAACAAAAATACGATCAAATACCTTGTCTAAAGGGGTGGAATCCAAACCTCACCCGTACTAGAATGCCTTATAAGCCAATGTGAGAGCTTTTGTCGGAAAATGCTGATTCGATGAAACTGAAATGTTTTGCTGAAATGTCTTCATTTTGATGAAAACTCACCACAGGCAGCACCTAGAGTAGAAACCCGCCTTGCCTGTTATTAATCTGCCGCTCAGTTCCAGGATTCCAAGATACGTGTCTCCTTCTGCTGGAAGGTCTGGAAATGCTCATCCTTCATCAAGACAAAAAGCTTCACCGTGTTTGGTTTCCCAGCAAACGCGGGATTTCAGAGCTGTGACAAGCTCTGCTCCACCCCGCACCTAACTGTGTTGAATAAAGAGACGCACGGATGGACTTCAACCTTTCTTTGCTAAAGACGAGGAAGGAGAGCATTCCCCATCTCACGTCTTCCTGCTCTCATGAGAAGAAAGGGCTGGTAAACAAGACTTTCAGTGAGAAAACGAACAGCTGCAGCAGTTTCGTGGGTTGGGCTGGTAATTGGAGAACGTGCTGGCTGTGGGCTGGTTTTGCTGCCCACACCCTACAACCAGTCCTGCATCTCTGTGTTTACTTTACTCCCTGGATCACGTCCATCCCAAAGGAGTATCCTACTCAAGAGGATGGGCTACTCCATCGGGTGCAGGTGCGAACACACCAAACGTAGCCAATTTGTGCTAAATATTTTTAAACATGGTGACTTACTCGTTTTTCGGGCATTCTGGATCTGGCCTCTTTCCTGCTCCATTTCCCTTACAAGCCTTTTTTAAGTCTCATCACACGGATTAAGTAGAAAGAACAGAGGTTTTGCAGCAGATTTTGAAGACAAGAGATCCGATTGTCATTCTCACAAGCACAGCGCTTCTCGGGGATCTATAAAAGGCTACTAAGACCTCATTTGAGTTGAGATTGCACGAAGACTTCTGCAGTCACACACATACAAAAGGGTTGTTGTTAACTCTGGCAAGTTCCTAGCTTAAGAGTTAAAACTCTCTTCCTCTTACTTGCGGGTCATCATTTTAAATGTAGGGCCTCATTTGTACAGGATGATTCTTTTTTTTGGAAGAAGTTGTCTTTCAGCATAGTCCTTGCAGTGTTTCCTTGTTTGGCAGATGGTAGCACAGAGATCTACGTGTCAGAAAACATTTCCTGTTTATGTATCAGTCCAGTCAGTTCAAATTGAATTGTACTTCCATGTGACATTTTTTTTTTGCAGGCCATTCAAGTGCTAAGTGCCAATGCAGTGTCAAATTAGTCAGCTCCCAAGTCCTTTGAGAGATTAAGAATCTACTACAGCTGCTAGCTAGTGAAATTACTTGTTTTACATTAAAATGTTAGCAGTTCATGCTTTTAGTGCTCACCGTCCAAGATCCAAATCCTTGACACGGCTCAGCAAATTCTACCTGCAAACTCTTCAAGCCTGTCTTTGGATTAAAAACTAAATGTATAAATAATATTCTTATCTGACTGCTAAACTAAGCATTTAATTCACAGCATTTTCACTTCATAATGTCCCCTGGGAATCTGCCTGCTAAGGAAAGAATGGACTAAGGTGGCCTTATAGATACACACACGCACACGCATGCAGAGTGGCCTTCTGAGCCCTGACATTAAATCTTAATCACACGACCACTTTCGGTACTACTGTTCAGACTGCAGAAAAACACTGTTGACCTCACGGTCTCCCCTAGTGACTATGTAATTGTCTACAGAGAGGGGGATTGCTGCAACAAGAGCTCCTGTGAGAAACTGCAGCTGCAGCGCGGTGGTTCCGCAGGGGAGAGGTGATGTGGGCGAGAGTTGCACAGGAGGGTGGGTGGTTCTGCAGTCTCGTGCTGTATTTTATAAACAAATGTTTTTCTCACTTTCTCCCCTCCCCTCCCTTCCAGAAAACAAGATTTTAGTGTCTCAGAGTCCTTTGCTCATCGTAGATAACAAAAATGCAACTCTAGTCTGCAACTACACGTATAATGGAACAGCGGAGGAATTTAGAGCTTCACTGCACAAAGGAACAGACAGTGCAGTTGAAGTTTGCTTTATTTCATGGAAGACGACCAAAAATAGCAGTAACTCAAATGAAGAATTCAACTGCCAGGGGATTCACGATAAAGACAAAGTCATCTTCAATCTTTGGAATATGAGTGCCAACCAAACTGACATCTACTTCTGCAAAATTGAGGCCATGTATCCACCCCCATATGTCTACAATGAGAAGAGCAACGGGACCGTCATTCACGTGAAAGGTAAGCGGGGAAATCTCCGTAGCTCAGTATCCTCCCTATACAAACACCCTATGTGATAGCTTGAGGCAGTCTGTTTCCTAATAAAAAAATGACATTCCTGCTCCTGATGTCCTGAAGAAGACATCTTAAAATGATGATGAATACAAATGATGCACTGGAACAAGGAGTGAAGAAGCAGAGATTGAGGTTTTTGTTTTCATGTACTGAAAGTCTTCTTTATTCTTTTCCTTTAAGAGACACCGATCCAAATACTAGAGCCTCAGTCTACAATTCCTTTGTGGATTATGGTGACAATGACTGGAGTTCTTGGTTTCTACAGTATGCTAATAACGGCAGTTTTTATTGACTACTGGGTAAGAAACTACCGATTTCCTTTGCTCCACACACTCTTTGTCCCCAGTTCATTTCTCCGCTATACTTGCCACGTTTACCACAAGCTCCTGGACACCCCTCACTTGATTATCACAGTGCTTCTTCACCCCAGCTCTACCAGCACTCCCATGCTATGCTCCAAAAGAGCTGAAACACCAGATGCTCTCCAGGTCCTCTGCAGCAGAGTCCTAAAGCAAATGCCATAGTGTTGGCAGCGCCCTGCACACCAGCAGTGCTGGGACACTGTCCCCGGCTCTGCCCTTTGTCCCTGTCAGGGAAATCTAGCCCTACAAACAGCCCTCTTTGAGGCTATGCTGACAGAAGGAGCTCACCTACAATAAAACCATCTTTAGGGGACTGTCAGCTGGCCCAAGACCATCTGCACCGGTATCTTCCGCCTATCCAGCAATTCCCTCAAGTACCCACTATTTCTGGCAGCTTGAGTGCAAGGGAATAGAAGCACCAGGATCTCAGTAGTCCCTCGCCTGCCTCTGTACATTAACCCTACGAAAGCTGAGACTTAATGGCTCATTATTCTTCTTTCTGATCTCTCTGGAGAACCGGCTGGCACAGGTCCCATCCAGTTCTGCCCGCTGCAGTAAAGAGAGAGCGAGGCGCGATGCAGAGGCAGCAGGACATCTTTCCAGACGAGTCTTAGCACCGTGATCTCCCAGAGCTCATTTACACTGCACACTCCACGTGGGAAAGACCTGAACAATGAACGCAGAGAGCTTTGTTCCTGCCTTTCCCCTGTATCTTTGTTGTTAAATAGTGATTTTCAACACATTATGAGGTAGCCTGTATAAAGGGCCCGAGGCCCTGACAGGTTCAATGTGGCACGTATACAGAAAGACACTCTCACACTTGCTCAATATATGTTTCTAATGGAAAAAAAAAAGGGGGCAGGGGGTTGGCAAATGGGGCATAGCCATAGGAAAACAGGAAGGCAGGTTAAATGGTCCTTCTTTGTGCCTCGGATTCCAGCAACAGCTGCAGGTGTTGCAGGGCTGTGCCGCAGTGGCTGTGCCCTGATGAGATCCTGCAGCTTCAAATCCATCATCTACAATCCGAACCATTTTCTCCCTGCTATATTCATTTGGTACCTAACGGCGACGCGCTGTGCTGCTAACATGTCCTCCCCAAGCAAGAGTGACAGGGCTGCACTGCAATGTGCTGTTTGCTGCGTCTGTTTTTTACCTGCTGTTATCGCTGCTGGTGGTATTCTCCTGATAACAGGTGCTCTGAGTGCAGATGTACTCAGAGTGTTGCTAAATGTAAATACAGCAGCCTAGAAGACATTATGATTTGCAAAAAAAAAGTCCTAAAATATGACACTTGGCAACCATGGCAAGCCTGTTTCACCTGAGCTCCTGAAAGCAGCTAAAGATTTGTCTGTTTTCATACAGTTCTGCCTTCCCTGGAGGAAAACCGCTTTCCTCTCCAAAAGGAGCAGGTCTTGATCCTGTAACAGTCCAGCATTCACTCATGCTAGCAAAATGTCTTTCTCTCATGTAAATATACCTCTTAGGTGAACTGAAAATCCTATATTATGGAGACGAACACATAAGGTAAAGCTTTTGCATCTAACAATTTACATGCATCGACTGTACTGCATGGCTTAAGCAGTATGTAACTTACATTCAACACCGTGCATATCTATAACATTAATATAAAAAAGCTTAAAATGCTTCGTAGTATCTGCCCCACACTGCACATCCAGCGTAACTCAGCCATCAGATTTTCTAAAGCAAACCTCCTTCAATTCCACAGCATCACAAGTATATTGCAAACATTATATGTATATATATGTAAATACATGTTAATATTTAGATGCAAATATTTACGTACATGGGGAAGA
Source organism: Pampusana beccarii (assembly GCA_013399365.1). Taxonomy (NCBI): domain Eukaryota; kingdom Metazoa; phylum Chordata; class Aves; order Columbiformes; family Columbidae; genus Pampusana; species Pampusana beccarii. The sequence continues at coordinate 297,989 of VWYH01003953.1, read as the reverse complement.
AATTTCGGTAAGAAGGAGATTGCAAAAGAAGGCTTGATCAATATTAAGGAAAAGGCATGGAAGCACTTTACCTAGCCGCTGATCAATAAAGCCTTATGCTATACAAAACCACCAACCTCGTGCATAGCCGGCAGCACTCCGAGGTTCAAACACTGCTGGAGCCACAAACTTCCTCTGTGATTACAGGCAAATTATTTCACCTGTCTTGTGCTGGGCTTATTTCTGAAAGAGACAACGCCTCTCTTGTCTCACATGGGCATTATAAGGCAGGGATTCAACAGTGGAAATGAGATTTTCGAGGCCCAGATAGTGAGACAGATAAAAGATGAACATCAGCTCTGATTTTTTTGCCCCTTGAAGGAAAGCTCAGAACAACATATACATTGTGTGTTCCTGCTGTAAATGTAGGTGAACCACGATACATGTAGTCTGGGCTGACTTTTCCTGCTCTTATTCTGTTTGAGTTAAGCTAATTTATTTTTTCCTCCTGATAAATGAGAACAGCCTTCACTGCTCAGACTGTATTGCTTCTGCTGAGTGATTCCAAAGCTGAGAACGGATGGTGAGAGGCATCAGTTTGCACCCTTGGTTTGCAGCATTCCTGCGCCTGGAGAACCAGCACCGCAAATCTCTCAGCAGATAAGACAGAGCCTTACATTGAGGTTGGGCAAATTCCATAGATTATTCGATGAGAACACGTGTTCTAATTCTTCTGTAAATGTATTCAAACCTGAGGCTGCCTTACAAATTTGCCCGCTTCCCCAAACCAGGACTTAGGGCCAGAGCTGTCAGCAGTTCCTATGAGAGCTGGGTGAGATGGTTTGCTAATTCAAAGGAGGAAAAAATAATCAAATCCATTATTAACTTTTGTCGGGTCTTATTACCAGTCAAAACCTCTCTGCTCAAAGCATCCCTGTTCCCTTTCTTCTTCTCCCTTGTCAAGTGTCCACCCTGGGCGGGACAGACTAACTGCAGAAATGTTTTCACACTTCTCTTCCCCCTTCTACCGCAGCAAAAATCCAAAAAGAACATGTACCACCAGAGTGACTACATGAACATGACCCCCCGGCATCCACCGTACCAGAAGAACAAGGGCTACCCATCCTACGCGCCAACACGAGACTACACGGCCTATCGGTCCTGGCAGCCGTGAGACCCACCAGCTGCCCCACCGCTGCTCCTAGGAGCTCCCTTGCTCTTGGATGTGGAAGAACAGCCTCTCCTTTTAATGTTTGTCATTACTGATCATGGATACCTACACCATAGCAAGTATTGGCCAAATGTTGATGTGCTAAAAGAAACTGACTAAGTAACTAACATTAAAAGGGAGGGGAAAAGTAAAAAAGGATTGTTCACCATGATGGCTGAAAAAGAGATACAACTTGTGTTGAGGGTTGGCAGTGGGTGAGACAGAAAGGTGGCATGAGACCTCAGAGCTGGTCTCCTCCTCACATTTGTGGTTTCGATCAGAGAACCAGAACTTCTGACATTTCCCAATAACTGGTGCCTTAGATTTAACCCTTAATTTCCCTTTTTTTCTGTATGCCTAATCCTCAGAAATCCTTGTTCCTGTTAAGTAAAAACAATAATATTTTCTTCCCTACAAGACCAGGGCACAGTTCGAAGTTCAAAACACATGCTTGAAAGAAAGACGGAAAAGTCAGCCAGACGGCATCCAAGCTATTAAGTTATGGCACAAATGGGCCGTCAGGACAAATCAAGGCGATCAATAGAAAACTACTAATCCTTCAACACGTGAGTCCTTAGGCTGGACACTTTGTAAATGTTCATAAGGCCATTTGAAGTCATGACCAAGCAGCTCCACAGGTGAGAAAATAATCAACCTGAAGACAAAATCAAGAGAAACAGGAGAGCAAGAAAGATCTGTTGTCATCATGAAGAACCCCATGTCTGTTTTGTTTGCCTCCTACAGCGAGCGAACACAAAGTCATGTGGGAAGCATTAGAAGACACAGAGGTCAGATTTTGAAGAGAGCTTTACTTTCATTTTTGAATTTTTGTTTCTATGCAAAAGGCATTCCTGAAAATTCATGCACATCTTCTGGCACCGAGGTTGTACCAGAGCTCTTTTGAAAATGAGCAGCTAAAGATCACTTGAATTTTTTTTTCACATAAGCACCCAATTTTGGGAGTGTGAGTTGTGAATTGGACCTGAAAGCGCTCAGTCACCTTAAGGGACTGCTCTGGGCACTTCAAAGAACTCTGTGTTGACTGGAGGTTACCTTTCTATCCAAATATGTTCTTCAGGAATGCTCCATGCTGGAGTAGGACAAAGTCTTCGGCAAAACCTGCTTCATTCCTTCAATTAAGCATGTTTACATTAACAAGACATCCTAAACTGCAATCGGGGTTGTCTTGGCATAAGATCCCTTTTCATTCTGAAGAGATGAGGTTTGTTTTATAGGGACTACTGAATAAACAATTAAATGAAAAATACGTATTTCCACCTTGAAATAAAATGGGGACTGCACAACATTTACTTTCCTTCAAACTGGGATAAGATTCTTTCTGTCTTTGAGGGGACATGACAAAAGCAGATGTGCAGAAGTGTGGCAACAATCTGCTTTGACATCTTAACCCAAGAAAAAAAGCTTTGGCACTTTCAAAGTTTTGAGTTCGCTGACTGGGCCCCAAACCATTCAGATCTTCTAGTGCAAACGTGAGATGGCAAAGGTGTATCAAAAGCGTAAAACAGGGCGAACGTTCTTTGTTTAAACTGCATGTACATATTTTTAGGTAGAGATGTATCTATTTCATTATATCTATATTCCTTAGAGTTTTACTATACTTTTTTCAGTTTCCTTTTAAAATTATTAAATAGATACAGTAAATTAAATCCTGAATAAATGCATTTGGCCTGAAGCTAGTCAGAGGAAAGTATTACTTTCTAAAGCAAATGTTGGTATAATTTGCTTTCCTTCCCCTAACGCTTTTGTAATTTCCATATTTAAAGCATTCTGATAGCTCCCAGGACATGATACTGAAAGTCGTTCCTGGAACATCTGGAAAAAGTATTAATTTGACAGACCAAAAAGAAAGGGAGATACAGGGAAACATCCTAAACATATAATGAAAAAAAATGAGAACAAGGACAGGAGAGACCTCAGCACTGTATTAAAGTGGCCATCACCATTACATTAAAGCCCTGTAGTGACACAAATTACAGACTGTTGGCAATGAGATACCAGTAAATACCTTTTACCCACCACTGTAAGGGACTAAAAGAAAGTGTTTGCAGATAATTGAGCCAGTTAAACCTGGAGTCTGGCTCTGCATATGTGGATTAGCATATATGACAAACAGAGCAATCCTAATTTATTCCATCTGGTCTTAGGCAATGCATAACATGCCAGGACAGCTCTGGCCCTCCCTGGCCCTGCCTTTGGGGTCTATATGCTGTTTACGGGATGATGTAAAGAGAAACCTCCCTCTGTTGCTGCTCCAGACTTGGAAACTGGCCCTCATGGTGGGCAGTGAGAGGTCAGTAGGGTTTTCTGCCTTGCACACAGGTCTTAATTCAAATGCAAATACAATCCTGCTGAACAGTGATTTCATTTTTCGTCCTCCTTTCCCCCAATTTTGCATCTCAGTGTCAAAGGAACATCTGATCTGCAGTCATCATATCTGAACGGCAATCAACATACGTTGCAAAGGGTCAACCAAGGGTTGTGCAGCTCCAGCCCCTGCGTGCTGATCCCTGTTCTGCACGTTCCCAGCACAGCACAAACACCAGCCTGGCTCTGCTGTGCTTCCAGGAACCGAGCCCAGGAGACAAATCCGAGGACGTAGCCTGTGCTGCCTTTGCAGCATCCTGAACCTTCACCACTGGGGCTCTCAGGTTTACTAAAGCCAAAAGTCTCAGACATTCCTTCTAGTTTGAATCCCCCAAACTCCAGTATCCCCTTCCTGTATCAGATTTTTCAAAATGCCGCTTCTTTCCTCTGCACCTATAAACACGAACCTGCATGTCTGTCAAAAAATATCACATCTTCCTTCTTTGCATACCATCGCTTTTACTTTCATTTCTACATCAGACTCAGCAGTTCAGAAACCCGTCGATTTGTTAATGTCACCATTGTGCAATCTTCCACACGGACCCCTGACTAGTTATTTGCTTCACAAAGGCTGTTTTGTATGCCACATTCCTCTTCAGTTTGGGTAAGGAGTTGCCATAGGAGATGGGAGCTATGTGGTAGCTGGATAGGTAGTTGTGTTCTGTTTGAAGGATTTGGGGTCTTTCATCCCTTCGATTTTTCCCACCACGTTCAGATTTTCCGTCGCGCCAAACAACCACATGGGAATCCCACGCACCATGTGCTTCCCGCAGAGCATTTAATTCCTGTACATTTCCTCTGCTGTGCATTGCAGGCTGTTGGCTGTTGCCAAGTTCATGCTGCCTGTGGACGTGCCCTGACAGCAGAACCAACTTCGGCTACTGATGGTGTGTTTGGTACTTACAAATAACGCAGTACAAAAACCTTGAGCTTTAGGAGCACACAAGCAAAGGCTTCAGTGCTAAAGATCAAATCTTTCCGCTTTCACCAGGGCTTTTGCTGTGTGTGACTGGAAAATATTTCATTCAAGATGAATCACGGACTAAGACCTGACGTTGTTAGTCACTCGCACTAACCAGAAAACAGGTTAACGAGTACAATATCAGCTTTGTTAAGGTCCAATGGAGTGGGAAAGGCTGCAAACAGCAGCAGGCAGTAATCCGCAGCCAAAATCAGTGTCTCTAAGTGAGAGGGAAACATTATTAGCTGCTTATCTTGATGCAAATGGATTGTTCTTCACAATTAGGTGCTTTTGTTAGAGCATCGCATTACAGTATGTTACTATTCCATCCTCAAGGGCATGCAGACAGTCTTATGTGGCCAATTTGGCTGACAAAGTATTAGGAAGCTGCCAATTTCATACAAACCTATTTGCAAAGACATAAAATGTTGAATGCTCTCAAATTCATGGTGAGTTCTGTTTGTTTGTGTTTTGTTTCTTTGTTTTTTTGCTGTTTGTTTGTTTTTAAACTAGATCTCCAGGATCAGGGCACTGATTCTTACTTTTTCCCTTTTATTTTTGTTAATAAAAATGAAACTTAACTTTACTTTCAGGACCCATAAGCTTACCAGGAGCACTTCAGTTTGGGGTAGCTGGCTCTGTCTGATTCATCTGACCGTTGAAATGACCAGGAATTTTCAAATGCCACAGTTTTCCTACCCATGATATCATTCTGCGGCCACATCATTCCTTTTCCTCACTGGCTTTTTATTCCTTCAGGGGAACTATTCTGGATCAGGTTGAAACGTTCTCATGGGCTGGAACAACTCTAGTTTTTCAGTCAGGAAAGAGATTAACCAGCAAAAAGAAAGATGCAAACAAGCAATTTGTAACAGTACAGTTCCGTGGAAATTAACATAGCGGTTTCAATCTGGTGGGAGGATCAAATGGTCTTTTTACAAAATCCTTTTGCTCTAAATTAAAAAACGCTTAAGAAATTACATACAGAAGTACCTTGAAAGAAAAGAGATCAGGTTGCAAAATTAAGAAATCAAAGGCAGGAAATGCCAGGAGAAGGTTTCCCACCCGGCCTCTCTTCTGCCCCCTTCTGTGGCCGCAGCGGCTCTCCAATTACAGCGGCACTTCTGTCCCTGCCTGTCCCTTTGCCACCTCTGGGACACCTCACCAGGAGCTGCTGGTGTGTCCCTTGCAGCCAGCACAGGGCTGCGGTGACACTGGAGGGACAGACTGGACACGACCATCAACCAGGCCAACTTAGACACCAGCTAAGCCAGGCCTGGCAGCTTTGTCAGTGCCCCGTTAAATTAGATCACTCTGTTGTGAGTCAGAACGAACTGATTTTCCTGCTGTGCTTGCTGTCTGTGACAGCCCTCGGGCTGCTTTAATCTTCAAACGCCAGCGGTCAAGACGAGAGCTGATTTATTTTTACTTATGAAAATGATGAAGTACGCTGCTTGCATTTCTTCCTGGGCTTCTCAGAACACCCCAGCCCAGTCAAAAAAGGGCTGGAGAATGGTAATTGTTTCTCTGTTTGCGTAGCTCATCGGGTCCTGATGCATGGGGACAAAGGCTGAAGTCCAGGGCAGAATGTCACCTTTGGGAGCATCATCCCAGCTAGCTCTTTCTCTCATGAGCAGAATGCTGAAGCAATGCCAATGCTTTTTATTGACAACAACAAAAAAAGTATGAGACTGTGAAGATACACAATTGGACAGCAAGGGAACAACCTCTCTCCCTGCTGCAGACACACAGAGTCGACTCTAATTTGGAATCCAGGCCTGTGATGGAGCAATCCACCACCAAGGATGGGAGAAACAAAAGGGAGAAACCACTCTGAAACCACTTCAGTGAAATTCTGGACCAGTCCCTCAGGCGATGGAAATGAACAAACCAGCTGCAGGATGCACGAAGCAGACTTCTGCCTCTCCCTGGCCGTGGACTGGAAATCACAGTATTAAAAACACCCTCGTCCTTCTTGCTTCGAGAAGTGCTTGTTACTGCATAGGCTGCCGTGCATCAACGAGAAACCAGCTGTGCTGATGGTGAACGCCAGGTTAGGTCTTGTGTGTGGACTTGGGGGAGGAAACTCTTGAGATGAAAGCAGCAAATTCTATTCAAAGGGCAATGGCCAAGCAAACCACAGCAGGCTGGAAAGGCAGGATGGATGAATGGCTGACTGCAGGAAAAGTGGAGTTAAGCGACTCTGGGGTTTGACTTCAGAAGCTAAAGAAATGCATTAGTTTAAACGGACTGCAGCTCCAGTGAATTTCCTCCAATAAAAGCAGCCCTCGGAAGGACAAAGGTTCTGTGGTTATTTCCTGAGATTTAAGTCAAAATAGTCATGCATATACACTTAACCAAGAAAGATCTTTTAAAATACACTTATTTCTGCCTTTTCTTCTTTTTGAACTAAAGGTTTACTTACAAATCCCACATTTAACCTGCATTACAAGGTTTTCAAATGAAAGTATTCCTTTCTTGTTACTCCTAAATATATATATATATATATTAAGGAGTTTCTGTTGTAGTTCTGCAATCTGATTTCAAACCACTGAGGCACAGAGACAAAATGAGCACCGGGGTATAAGCAGAGGATCTTGTGCTGCAGCTCAGCACTGCATGGCAGGACCCACACACTGCAAAAGGCACAAAATGAAGTTCAAAGAGTCCACAGGTTACATGAGCAACTCAGTGAAGAAATGTCAGTTAGAAACGAGCAGCAGAAAACAGCTCTGTTTTCCTACTGCTGTGGCTTTGCTTGGTGACGATGACATACAAAGATTAAGTCTAACTGCATGAGCTCCAGTTGTTTATCTCCTTTATTATCATCGCCAGTAAGTGAAGGAGATGTGTGGGTGTCACCTGCAAAAAAAAGAAGCTGCATTTCTGAGAGAAAAACATCTGCAGATCAGAGAAGGCAAATGGTCTTGTTTAATTCATGCACATCCAGTTTCCTTCCCGTCACTAATCTGCAGCGCTGGGTTTAGTCTCCTGGATTTCCGTAGCCTCACTGTGCTGAGACAGAACGGGGGAGAGAGGGAGACAGAGGGACTTGAGCAACATCCATGCCCAGAACGATTGCAGATCACTGAGGTCATTTGCAAATCACTAAGCCTGGTTCCCAGGGCATGGAGTTTGATTTTTCCTCCCTTCTCCTCCCATCTGCTGAACTACGGGGATTTGTGACAAGAAAAACTGTCTGCTGTGCAATCCATGTCAAGAAGAACATTTTGTTGGGGCTGCTGTTGAGGGATGCTGGCAGAAACTGGAAGCCCTGGGTCACCACCCATGGCACGAGTGTTAACATCTGTGTAGATGTGGAAGAGGTGGCTCTTCTGTGCTTGCATGTTTGTGTCTGTGACAGAGTGAACTTCTGCACATAGTTAAACACTGCTTGCTGCATACACTGCATAGAAATCACTATGTTAAGAAAGATTTAAAGCAAAGGCATCTCCTACACTGCAACTAGTGAGGGGTGTTTTACATATGGACATGGAAACAACTGTACAAACACAGATGCGAGCTTCTGTCTTTTCTCCCTGTCATCATGCATAGATGTAAAAATAAAATTTAAAAAAAAAAAAAGTGAGCATATGTCTCGGATTGCAGATCAAGCACAGTATGCTCATTGGCTCTAAGATATCTCTAGATGAATGATGTTTGGCTTGGCTTTGTGCTGACTTGCCCTGGATCAACGTATCAGCCTCTGAGATATAAGAAATATCAGAAAAACGCAAAATTATGAAGTCACAGTACCTATATTTAAAAATAAGACTCTCATCCACCTCTAAACTTGCTGTAATTTGCTCTAGCCCTGTATTTGAGATATATTCATAAGATTCTCCCTTTTACCGCTAAGCCCTGTGAGAATTCTGTTGACCATCCCTTTTTGCCTGTGGGTCAGGGAGGGGATTCCCCGTGGCTCTGCTACAGCTGTTCTGATCATCAAGCAGGAGTGCATGTTGCACTCTTCTTGCTCCCCAGCTACAGCCCAAGCAAACCAAGGACCTGGCTAATCCTTCTCACCCAGGTGCGAAAGGCGGCATTCACCTTCCCCACTAAACAGATCTCTTCAGAAAAATTAAACTCATTCGTTCTCGATAGCTGCCATAATAAATGCTTGGTTAATAATGACTAATTCCTTCTCCTTGCAGACAACAAGTTCTTGTGTCTGTTTACAGAAGTGAGGAATCCAATTGATGTTTCATTAGTTGTGTGAGGAAGCTGCACACGTGTGCAACTTGCTGTGGGAGTGTTTTCTTCCCTCATGTAAACGCTGGGTTGCAATCTGGGTCAAAACCCTAATGTTTAGCACTTTTGACTACAGAACAGCACAAGAAAACTATCAGAGCCAGAGGTCTGTGAAATTTGAGGTACTGATCGATCCAGTGCTGCCGCTCTGAACAGCATGAGCACTAAAGCTGAGTGCCGTTCCCAGATTAGTTAGGAGTGAGTTCACACCCTAATCTCTCCAAGTTCAGGATCGCAGACACATGCAGACTGCAAAGGCACGGCAGAATACTAAAGGGCCCAGGGCAGGCGGACAAGGCAGGGAAGCAGCAGGTCTAACCTGCTGAAGGCAAACAGTGTTTGTGCTGGGAACAGGAAATGAAGAGGCAGAGCAGAGGAGGTTGCGGGTGTTGGAAGGGCCACCGCCGCGGTTACGCGGCACACCTGGGTGACTCATTGTCACTGTGCGCGCTGGCTTGCGCTCAAATGTCCCTCCTGCCCCAGCTGGAGCCCCTGGACTCATCCTGCCTGGCCTCTCCAAGCTTCATCTCTGCCAGGGTATCATCTGGAAAGTACTCGGGGTGGCACTATGCTGGGTTAGAAGTCGTACTTGTGACATATACAGACTATACACGTGACACACACAGGAGTGATGTGCTGCTCCCTGCTTCAGGAGATTAAAAATGAGAAAAGAAAGAAAGGGGGAAGCAGAAGCACAGTCCTCATGCACACATATGATGCTCAGCAGTTGTGAGGGCAGAAAGAACAACTGGGTCATTCTTCCCATCGCCTGTAAACTCTGCCCACTGCGTCACACCACGTGCGCATCTTGTGGGGGACCCTCTGCTCCCCAGGAACAAGAGGAACTACTGGTTTGAGGCAAGAAATGCCCAGTCTGGTCACAGCTGCAGTTTCACTTCTGCCACAGCTCAGACCTTGCAGCTGGGCTTCCCAGACACAAGCTGCGGAGCACAACGGTTGATGTTATAGCCCATGCATTTCTCCCATCCTCCCTCACCTTGCAGCACAGGAAACTGCCAGCATATGTGTCTGTGTCCCTGTGTGGACCTGCCTCCTTCTCAGGAGCAAAAGGACCTAATCCCTGTCTGATCCCTTGTAGGCTTTGGGATTTTTGTAATGAGTTTTCCCGTGGTCAGAGTTGCCAATCTCTCACAGGCTTTCCATAGCCCGAGATGTCCCCTAGGACTTACGGACACAGAATGACAACCTTTGGTTACCAGAAGACATGGCTGGGAAGCACGTGTCCATTTAGGAAGGAGATGGCATATCTGCCACTGTAGGAGTGAAGGAGTAAAGTGGGTGGCAGATCAGAATTTGTGCCGCCAGGCTGGAGCCTCATGAAGATCATCTGTTCCGTTGATCACGAGGAAAGATCAGGAATATACCTCATTACACAGCAAGGATGCAAGCAAAAGTGGTGTGTCTGGCTTGGGAGCAGGAGGTTTATTCCTCATGAAGATTGCCAGGGTATCGACAAGGCATCCTTGCTATATGTTCCCTCTGTAAACTGTAGAACTTGCTTTGTATACCAAGAATAAATCAGTCTACCATTTATTCTTGCACAGATTGCAAGCATATTTATGTACAGCAAGAACAGAGCAGGCTTGACCAAAACACTAAATAATCGATACTACTCTGTGTATTAACCTGCAACACACCTGTCGCTCTCTAGAATAGATGGAAATCGATTCCTTTATTCCTGCAGATGCCCTGAAGCTCTTTGGATCTCTGAGTAGCTAAGAAGCTGGTCTAAGACACCTTCAGTCCCTACAACTCAAACAATTTGGTGGCCAAGATGAACTGGGCTGAGCGGCCAGCAGAAAGCTGTGGCAGAAGCAGTGTAATGTAGAGACAACACAGAGAAGCAGAGACAGACAAGCTTTATCCTCCGAGCTCTCACTGGCACTTCCTCTGTGTCTTCCCTACTGAGACTGCAAGCTCTTTGGGCTGTGTGTTCCTAGTCCCTACATGTCTGTACAGTACTCCAAATCTTGGGTCAAGCTCCTCATATTGTAGTACAAATTAGAGTGATAACTTCAGAAGGTGGTATATCATATCCTCATCCCTTCCTCAGCGAGTGCCAGCACTAAAAGGGAAGAAGGGGAAAGTACAAAAACACCTGCCAAGTTGCAGGGGCTGGGACAGAAACACAGAGATTTCCCTTCCTTTCTTATGAGCTTCTTGTTTACCTCTTGGAACATATCCGGCCATCAGAGCTGCGGCCTTACCAGAGCTTATTTTCCACTTTATCACGTATTTATATGGCTACACGAGCCATCATCAAAGGGAAGCCAAGAAAGCAGTATCAACAGAGAGCTCTGTAAGTGATATCTCTAATTTCACAACCCAGAAACCACAGGTAATCCCCTCACACTCTATTCAAGCACAGCACCGCTCTGAGGCAGTTCCATCGAGCGAGAGAATTGCTGATGCTTGGCTCACAACGAATTTGCAACATCATAGCAGTGGTGATATAAGGAGGAGGAACAGAGCGCATTTCAAGCACGCATACACAAGCCAGAAGACGAATGTTTCTCAAAGGGCAAAAGGAAGCCCTTTTATGGTTCTCTAGCTCCACCTCAGCCTCTCAAATTAGAACATGCTGAAAATGCTCCTCCCCATGAGGAACGTGTGTATATGGTTGGGAGATGCTAAACATACACACGTATAGTCAGTTCTGTGAGTACATAACGTTTCTTTTGCAGTTATGCCAGCGTGCTTTTCTATCTCCCCAGCTTTGCTGTGTGTAAGGTCTCCTTGCACAAATCGTCTGGTTCTCTGCTTGGCGAAGTGTGGCCCTTTCTAATGGACAAAACCACGCCTGAAGAAACCTGCTGTTTGAATCCATCAGTCAGCCCTCTTGCAACCTGAATCTTACCAACTCTCTTGCCTCATCCTGGGGGACCCAGAACTCCTGAGGTTTTTCACGTGCATTTTGCATCAGAACATGAACACACAGACCCATGCTCCATCCAACAAACCTTCCTGCTCCACTGGAAGGTATTAAGCCTTCCTGATGGACTAGCTTGTCCTGAAAGAAACGTGTTTCTGTCATTAGCTAGCAATCATCTCATGGCCTTTGACAGGAGCTTTGAGAAATAGTCCTTACGATTTCCATTTTCTGCAATTGCAATCACTGTGATCGCAAATATGCATTTATATTACAGTAATAATCAAAGATCTATTTTTTTCACACTGTACAAGCTGAAAAGTGATATTCCATGCCCTGAGGAGGTTAGAGGGTAAAGGCAAAGCAAGCGAGAGCTGATTGACTGGGAAACAGAATACAGGAAAATGTAAGGAATTGTAACGTGATTGGCATGTGTGGTTGTTTGCTTTTAAATTGGGTTTATAACCAGGGAAAAAGGAATGAAAATAAAGGAATATATATTTTTACTGCCTTACAGGCTTAGCTGGCTTTGTTTTCAGTCAACCCCAGCTCAGTGCTTGAGAAGAGGAAAACATTCTACATCGCTACACAACAGTGAACTGTCAGGGGTGACTGAGATTTACACTGGTGCAAGAGCGTGAAATTTGGAACTGGAGCCATCTTTGTTTGCTTGTTTGTTTTTTTGTTTCATAACAGCACATATAACCTGCCATAGCCAGCAATCCGCAGAGGAGTGTCTCCAGTTTCTGGCTAATTGGTTGAACAGTCTCTCTCTTCCTGGGCTACTGACACTTTCATTAACCTCCTCTCTGCTCCCATGTGTCATTCCTGGAGAGTTCTGTAGGATGCTGTCAGATGCATGTGAGGGGGAGACTTCTGTGCACTGAAAGGAAAAGCTGATCCCATTTTCCTTTCCTAACAAACTGTGGTGCTTTCTCCTGCCAGCACGTCGCTCAGGCAGAACTGAGCTCTGCATTTATGCCTCACCCTGACCTTGACTGCAGCATTTTATCCACTTCATTCATTAATTGCAACAGTCCTCTTTACTGCAAGCTGTAAAAAGGGAGTAATAAACCTAATGGCATTATGTGCTGTAGGCTCCAGCTCATGTTGTTACTCATTCTCTCAAAGCAGAGACTGTTCAGGAGAAGGGAGTGCTGCTTAATTAACCTCCTTCTGCAGCGAGGAGGCCTTGGCAATCGGATCACGTTAATTTAGATTTCAACACTGATACTCTATTATCAAGTACCTTTTATTTCAGAGGAACTCTCCCTTCCTTGGATCAAAACAAATTTGTCATCTACAGCCCACTGGCCTCCAGGTTCCAGCTGTGCTCGCAAACATTAACTGACAGGACAGGGAAATTAGCTGCAGTGATGCAGAATGGAAGCACAAGTACTGTGCCCTCTTTGCAATATCAGCATGTGCTGGCATTTGTATGGCAAATACTGAATTTCACTGATGACACTAACTGTAGGAAGAGATAGGTCTACATTAGAGCAGGAATTTCGTTCCCTAGGGAAATAGTACGGCAACACGTAAGTTGGCTTGAAGGACTAATACAAAAGTACAGAGGCTATCTAATGGTTCTTCCGCCCTCGAATCTGAGGTCTCCGCTCCTGAAGAAGAGTCCTCTTGATGTGGCTCGGTGAGTCCTGTGCACAGAAAAGACAGCCATGTGAAGAAGGGTTGCTTCAAAAGCTCTGAAGAAATTGAGCCATCCACTTGGCAACAGCCGGGGTCCTGGGAAGGTGGAAAGTCCCGCTGTGAAGACTGAGACACACAAAGAACGGCTGCGCACGCAGAACAACCTCCTGTCACGAACAAGCAGAAGAACGACAAACACAGGCTCTTCAAGGAAAAGGATACTCAGAAGCCACAAAACCACAAATGAATATGGGATCCACATTCCCCAGAGACAAGTACCTGGCAGTGATTTAAATAAGTCAGGAACTCCTGAGCCACCAGATGTACGGAGACCAATTCAGGCACTACAAGGCTGGACTACACATGCCACCTACATAATACACTAAGTTTTTAGGACGTGTATTCTTTTAAAAGCCTTTGAATTCTCCATACACTTTGAAAGAGGCCCATATGAGACAAAAATGCCAGATCATCTTATCTTTTCCCTGCTGAATAAAGCAAATAATTTTGCAAAAATTTGCAGATGCTCTTAAAAATTATTTCAGGACACAGTTTGATGCTTGAATCTTTCATCTGAATGAAGAGCCTGACTCTCAACCTTTTCTTTCTTTCACATAGCAAGAAGTATGGAGAGAAAGTGGAAGCTGCTCCATTATCTCAAAGCTAAAATGGCAACCCTTACCTGTCTAAAATGTGTTTCCTTTTCTATTGAGTTGTTTTAGGTTATGAAGGGTTAAGTCACCAGTATGGAGCAACTCCAACACCGCAGAAAAAAAGCCCATGAGATCTCTTTAGAGATGTATGTGTCCATGCAGTGCGATGTATCTGCAAACCATACTGAATTATCTGATTAGAAAGTGTGAAAAAACAAAGGCAGCCTGCAGTGAGAAAACGAGACCCTGTGCAGATCCCATCTGCCAGCGCCACAATTAAAAGGATGGACTTAGAACAGCAGTGATTGTCATTTGTGTATGACACATGATTTCCTCAGATAATACTCATGCATTGCAGCACCTGGTGAAGACCATGTGGTGATCACTATGCGGCCCACGACGCTATCAATAGTAAGCAGTAGTTTAATCCCAAGCTAAGCTGTTTAACAGGTGTGAATGAGAGCAAGGGCTTACTCTCCACACAGAGAGTGGGGTAGAAAGATTTGATTGTGTGTTTTTTTATTTCCTGTAGTTGTGTTTCTCAGAAGGTTTGTGGGCATGTATCTCCCTCCTCTGGTGCACAATAAAGTAACACCCTGGTGGAAGATATGAGAGATCTGTTGTGGCAAAAAAAAGGGAAAACTAGGAAAGAGCTCTCAGTGAAGGAGGTAAAATGCTCAGTAAAACTCATGGGATATAATGTATTTCCTTAATTTCTCCATTTCACTATACTATCATAATATCATATAAATATAATAGCTGTCTTCTACACCTGGGCACCTTGTATTCATGAATATTTTGCCCTAGAAATAGTTGAGACTATTTGATGTCAAATCTCCATAATTTACTCTGAACTCAGTTCTTTCATTCCTAGCAGATTTACCCTCTTTCTTACCTGGACTATGCAGGGACCCCTTTCCCCATTTTTCTAGTGGTTTTGTTCATTCACAAAAACGGCATGATCGTAAGTTTCCAGTCCATATGGATAAAATGACCTGTATTTCAGTCGTTTTATGTAGATCTATACTTGACAGTTGCTACAGTGAGTCCACACTCATGGTCAATGAAGCCTAAAGAAGTGGGGTTCATCTTGTCTAACTTTTGTGCTCCACTCTACTTTGTCTTTGGTTCATCTTCTGTTTGAGCTGGCTACTCTGCCAGAAATACCAGGAGAATACTATCACTGGCCCAGTCCACAACATCAGCTGAAATGAAAGGTGATCTAGGCAGGAAATATCAGGATATCGCTGCTGACATCCGTGTGGAGAAGAGCATACATTTCCTCATAGGTGGGTAGAAAACTGCCTGTGAACTCCAGCCCCACTGCTGAGAGTACTGAGGCCTTTTCTTTATTACCAGAGAGGCTCTAAGGGCCCGTTCCTGTCTGCTCTCACCCGGACCTGGACATTAACCAAGTGCTTGCAGATGAAAGACTCATCTGCTTCACATCTGGAGTGACTTTTGCCCAAGCAAGATTGGTCAAGATGGTGCAGAAAATTCAGACTAGAAGAGAAATCCTTCCAGCGCAGACTTCTTTATTCTTTGTCACAGTTAAGGGAGCTATCTTCAAAGGAGGCAGTGTCCCCACACACACACATCCCCTCTGTAGATAAATACATTTCATTCAACAGCTGCAAAAGAAACTGCTATTTTAAGAGCAGAAATGTCTCACCCCCTTTTACGACTTGATTTTTAAATTATTCTGACACAGGTTTGTCTATGTGCCAGACTAACAAGAGACAAAAAGAACAAACACATCATCACTGCAGTACAGAAAGAAGGCATTAACCCAAGAGTACTTTAGAACAGGACAGGCTTGTCAGTACCTCAACCAAGATTTCCCACTGGATACTCCATCTTGTAACTATGGCAGCACATCCCCTCTGTCACAATGATGTGTATTTGTTTAATGCAGCTCCTTGTTAGATCCAAAAGCCAGTTCTGTGAGCACCGACACCGCATAAACCAGGCAATTTTTTAAAAATTTCAAGACATTGAAATGATCTTTCTAGGGGGACTGATTCTGCCCCAATTGTTCGTTGCCATCTAAACAAACACGAGCTCCAGCCAGGCTTGCTGTGCTGTCAGTGATGCTCCGATACATCCAACTAACTTCAGGTAATGTGTCCTGACTTGCAGCCCTGCCAGCAATGGGGCTCTGCTCTCTGGCACTGACCCACCGAAACACACCGATCAATAACAGCCAAACCTCATCCACCGCCCTAAACTCTTGCCCAGCTAAAACCAACTCATCAGTTAGGAGACAAGTCTGGGAAAACAGGTTGCTTTTGCTTCTTCTTGAAGCTCATCTGCTTCTGGCTTGAGCAAAGCTATGCCACAGACCCACAGCAAGAGAGTTCACACAGCCTGGTGTGGTTGGGCTCAAGACTTTCAGAGACTTCATGGATGGACTTAAGCGGCACACTGTGCGTGCCCAACACTTAGAAAATCAATTGCTTTACTAATGGTAACACAAGCATCCAAGGCAGAGTGATTTTAAAATGACTGAAATGACATTAAAATTCTGCAAACCATTTCCCCGGCTTCAAACTTGTAGAGTTTGTGCAGCACTTCAGTGTTGTTCCTGGACTAAAAGAAAAGGCTTCATTCTTGCACAGGAGCTTTTGAGTCATGGATCTTAAACAAGGAAGGCTCATATGTGGTTGAAAAGATGTTTTTCTTCTCCTAGCTTTCCAGTGAGTGGATTCAGTATGCTCCTGTTTGCTGCAGGTCTACTTGTGGGTGCGCTGATGGAAAAGCACTGGGCTTCAGCGGCGTCCAAAATTTACAGAAAACTGCATTCACACTGTCATCTCCTGTTAACCATGCTGTGCTCTAGAAGTCAGTGAAAGCAGGTTGGGCAGGTCCCCTCCTGCCTGCCCCACCTCACCAGGCTGGCTGGAGAAGGCCAGGACATGCCCTTCTGCAGCAAATGTCTTTGCAAACCTCCAGCACACACCTTCCGCCTGCACACGACTTCCCCCATGGGCCATGCATAGCCAAGGGGCATATCCTGAAATCACTGGATGTCCTGAGCTGGAAGGGACCCACGAGGATCATCGAGTCCAACTCCTGTCCCTGCAACGACAAGTCCACAGGTCACACCGTGTGTCTGAGGGTGTTGTTCAGTCTCTTCTTGAACACTGTCAGGCTGGGGCTGTGACACCTCCCTGCGGAGCCTGTTCCAGTGTCCAGCACCCTCTGGGTGAAGAACTTTTCCTAATGTCCAACCTAAACCTCCCTTGGCGCATCCTCCTGCCATTCCTCTGGGTTCTGTCATTGGTCACTAAAGAGAAGAGTTCAGTGCCCACCCGTCCTCCTCCCCTTGTGAGGAAGCTGTAGACCACTATGAGGTCTCCTCTCAGTCTCCTCCAAGCTGAACAAACCAAGTGACTTTAGCTGCTCCTCATACGACTTCCTCTCCAAACCCTTCACCAGTGTCGTAGCCCGGACTCTACTCACACTGACCCACAGCCCTTCTGCCACCAGCAGTTGGGGGACAGGAAGGTGCAGCCAGGAAAGGTGGTAGTTCCTGGTACCGCAATGAGCAGTGTATCTCCACCTGCTGATCCATCCGGGTCAAAATTCTCCTCCTGCCTTTAAAGGCCCACAGGGAGGTAATTAGCGGCACCCCACAGATTTTGGGATGTGCTTTGCCTGCGTTTTGGGCCATGCATCTAACTGCACTGCTGCAGAAAGAAGAGGTGCAAGTTACGTAGCTGCAGGGAAAGCTGCGCGTCCCTTCTGGCAAACCACCTGCCCGGGTGTGTGCTGCACACGATGGGCTGCACCCCTCTGCTCGGCGTGGCTGGATTGCGAGCTGAGCCCAGGAAAACCGCACGCGGGAAAAGGAGTTTGGAGGTGCCTCTTCTGCTGAGGTCCCGTTCAGCTTCTCCCCAGGGTCCTGAGGAATTTGATGCATTTCTGAAAGTGACAAATGTTCTTGCAAGCTGTGGTTTTCCAGGCTGAGCGCCAGAGGTCTGCCAGGCCTGATTAGGACAGTTCCCGCATAGGAGGACGTGAGGAGGGGAGAGAAAGGTTGAGGGCCTGTTTATGGCTTCTTTCTCTCTATGAATGCAAATTGAGGGAACTGGAGGCTCCAGGAGGTTCACCACTGTTCTCGTAACTCCATTCACTCTATAACACTCACTTGTCTCAGTCAGTAAACGAAGCCCAATGGTACAAAACCCAGGAACACGCTTTGTTTGATCTAGTTAACTATTCCTGGTTTAAACGTATGCTTCCCACCTTAAACCTGTGCAAGACGAAGTATGACTCCATCCCAGAAGAGCAGGAAATATTCCGCACATTCCCCACAAGCTCCCAAACTACTGATAAACTTTGGGCATCTCCCCTCACATCCACGTGCAGCGATACTCCTTCAGGCCTGTAAGAGTTACGACAACAGCAACACCGAGCAGTGCACGGTGCTGATGAAATGTTCCCTGGCAGGAGAATTAGGCTCTGCACAAACATATCCAAAGGACTCCCGCTGGGTTTTTGCTTTGGGTTTTTTCCTTTTTTTTTCTGTGGTGCTCCCACCAGAGCAGCTGCCAGGATGCTACACCCATTGCTGGCTGGGGAACGGTGCTGTACTGACTGTGCAGTGAGGAATAAACTTGAAGGACTGGATTTGTTCAAGCTCTGGGCTGGACCCCTGTGATATTGATCGTGCCTCTTCCTTATCTCTTGTAGCACCTGCCACGATGTGCCTTGTGTGCCTTGTCTGGGGCCATGTGGATCCCTGCAGCCAGGGATCTGTCACGCGCAGAACGTCACCGAGGTTTCAGCTGTGCTCTGCCCAGCACGACTGCGAGAAATACAGAGCAGAAAAAGCAGGGAGCACGTCCCCTTCTTGAGGACACCTGACAGGGGCACCCAGCTGTGCCAGACACCCATTTAGCATTAAGGCAAAGACCAGCAGTGCTGCGGTGGGTACGAAAGGAAAGACTTGGCTCACACACATTTCATAGTTACGCTTGATATTTCATCATTCCCGCCCAGGGTGTGCTATTGCTGGTTCTCAGAATCTAGTATGCCAAATGACATTTGGCTGTGGTAGACCTGTTCTACAATGACACTTCGTACAAACCCACAGCTCTCAAAATGAGAAGGGGGAGGGCTTGCGAGAAATGAATTCTTCAGGAAGGTATGGCAGATGCTTTTCTAAGAATACGCCGCATGATAACACATAACAGCCTAGCCAAAGGTGAAAGGCGAAAGTATATTGCCCTGCCCGTTTATCGAGGAGCTCCGATGAGAATACCACTGTACACTCAGCTCATTTTTTACTTGTTTTAAAGTTAATTTTTCATCACCCATTTATAGCAGAGTCTTTACCTAATTGGCTATACTTAAATATTTGGGGGTGATGCCGAATTCAGAGAAATTAAACTGAAATTCATTCCCCCCCTCATCCTTTTATGTTCCCCCTTCTTTTGGGCTGGCAAGTCACAATGATCAGCAACTGTCATTTCTTGTTACCACGGCAATCCCAGCGCCATTTACAAGGACTAGACACAAGATTACAAAACCTGGCCCTAAGGCAACGGTGAGGATGACCACATCGTCATTGTGAAACATGAATGCGTGGGTGTATTTAAGGACAGGGGAGGGGAAAAGCTAGCAAAGCTCTGAAGATTTGAGGTCCATTCTTTAATGTAAAAGGTACGTTCTTCCTAGAAGGGGGGAACCTCGTGAGCTACTTACGAAGCCTCAGGGTGCCAAACCCCAGAGTTACAGGAACATCTGCTCAGAAAGCACCATTTTCTTGGGGCTAAATCTTGCTTCGGACTGTACGACTTGTGTCTGCTGGTAAACCAAAAGGCTTCAGGAACACCCTTGGGAAAACCTGCCAGCCTCCCAAGCCAGGTGGCTGCACCCAAACTGCTTAACTGGGGCCGGTACTGGAACACCCTCACCCCACACGTGTGGGGCCCTTCGCTGGGGGCTGGTACCACCAGCGAGCTGGCAGCTGACACTTGATCTTTGAATTTAAACACCGTGCGACACTCGGGCACAGCTGCTGGGGAACATGTGCAGGTCCAGCCAGGGTATTCCTGAAGCCCAGAGCCATTCGTTCCAGAAGCAAGTAACTTCTGGCCAACACCCAAAGCAGTGTCTGCTGCTCACACAGGCACGTGGCGGGTTCCTCACGTCTCCCTCATTCCTACGGCTGTGACCGATCCAGCAGGATTTGCTTTACAAACACAGAGAGACGCAGTGAAATTCTGGGCACCCAGGACTCCTTTTCCCCAACCTCCCTCTCTTGAGGTTTCCAGTATACCCAGATTTCCTTTATCCTTTGGAGAGCTCAGCCCTGCTCTAACCCCATCGCATTCACTTGCCATGGCTGTCTCTGGAGTGCAGTGTGTATCTGCTTCTGGAAGATGTTCTCCTGCCCGAATTCAATATCGCTGATATTTCTCACAGCAATCATTAAATCAGACCCTCCTTCAGCTCTTTCTACCACAGAAAATGTGGCGTTTGCATAGACTTCACTACTGCAGTCATTGCTTGGGGCCTTTGAGGTCAACGCTGAGCGAACCCCAAGTGTTTCGCCAGGCAACTGCGCAGAAATAAATTTCAATTTCAAAGATGCATTCCATTGATTTATTCCCTAAGCTGTCACTGCTCACACAGCTCGGCTGTATCACAGATCACATGTTTAGGATTTAATTATCTTCACTATACGTTAAATATACTATATATGGTGTGCTGGAGAGTTAAGACTCAGAAATATTTAAACACAAACAAAATGTACGTGGTTGAAGAGAAAGCTTTGAGGAATACTCCAGTCCTGCCTTGACTACCAGGAGAATTTTGTGCCAGGCAGTATTTTAGGACATGTTTTAATGATCGGCTTTACCTGATCTCAGTCAGCATCGCCGAGAAAAGGCAGCGCCATCCAGACTGCCCCTCTGGCCTCCAGCTGCACCACTGCACCCCCCTTGTGCTGGCACTGGGATTAATTTGGCTGTGGGATGAACCAGAGCAGGGCAAGGATTTAGCTTGCACAGCTGCACAAGGACTAGTGCTGCTACATGAGAGAGCCACGGGGCTAGGAATTTTGGGGGGCACGGAATGATCCTGCCCATTCGGGTAGCAGTTGCTCTGTGGAATCACACCCACAGAACAGGGGCCGTTCCTTCTTCTCTGTGTGATGAGATAATTCAGGCATGACACCTGATTTCTCACGAAGACATATTGATTGTCTGGGCTTCACGATGTCCCTGAAATGCGCACAAACAGTTCAGAAGATAAGGTGCTGTCAGCCAAGCCCTCTTCTTTCCTGCTCTGCAAGGACTGGAGCTCTTAGTGGAACTGGGATTAAAGTACCTGGTAAAAAAAACACCTTGGTATCTGCCCTCCCTTTCCTGCTAAATGGGTGATGGTTGCTGTTGCCAGCCGCTCTTGTAGAAATCTTCCAGCCATCAAGGGGGAAAAAAGGCCAGCAATTACACAAAAGCCTGTGGTAGACATTTGCAGTTTGGAGTGTACAAACTCTAGCTGTGCCCCTTGTGACAGCTGCTATTAAACCAGGCTACCGGGCAAAAGCCTTGAAGAAACTATGGGCACTCAATCAAGATAACAAAGTGGATCCCAAGAACAGCGTACGCAGGTTAGCTGAAAACGTAGTTAGTCCTTGAAAGCACAGAGCAAACGGATTAGCACGGTGTCCATTTCAGTGCAAAGACAAGGATGGGTGCCCAGCGGGGGCACCCAGGACACCACCCCGGGGCCCTGCTGGGCCTGTGCGGGAGCGAGAAGCGCAGGAAAGAGAACACACCGCTTCTTGTGCAAATTGTAAGGAGCAACACTAAAAGCAAGAGGCAGGCGTGTTCCTCTTTAAGGTCGGATGAAGGGCCTGTTAGCATGTGGGTGAAGGAGGCCGGGGTCCTGCTGCAGGGAGGGAAAGGCTGTGATTCACTTCAGGAGAGCGTTGGTTGAGTGCGAGGAGGAGCCCGGCAGCCCACGGGCCACACAGAGGGGGGAAATTAAGAGAATGGGGTGGCTGCAAGAGGAAGAGGAGATCAAAGCTCCTTCCTTTTCCCCCTTTCTGCTTCTGGCCCCTCAATTTGAGCCTCTGCGTCTTACTTCTGTTGTGTTTCTCAGGGTTTGTTTTCCCTCGAGGTCCACCTGCAAGGCCAGGCCTTTTCTGCTGACACCTCCGAGCAGCGACAGGTTTTGCGAAGAACGTCGCGATCCAAGTAATTTAACCGTTTCTGTTCTCCCAGCTGCACTTGCCTCACAGGATGGCAGCACTTGATATCTTGAAAGATAAAGAATATTTTGTCGTAAGCAAAAGAAAACTAGAGAAGGCTGATGGCGGTAGTACGGGGGGAAATGAACTGAAAACCATAGACAGGGAAAAAAATCTGAATAATCAGATGAGTGAAGAAGGTTTTCGTGTGCAAGTGAAGAGGCATTGAGTCACATTGCAAGCTTGTACCATAAAATGAGCTATACCTGTTTCCCAGAAGGTGATTAGTTTGCATAATTCAGAAGTTTTATGAAGGGTGTTCACTGGAACCCGATGAATAATTGATTTTTTTTTTGTTTCATTGGCAGATTTGGAAAGTCAAGAGGACTCATTTCAATCAGAGTGAAAGGGAAAAAAAACCTGATTTTTTTGTGAATTGAAAAGCAAAGCACATAATAATTTGTAGGCTTCGAATGAGATATTTGTTCCTGAAAAAAAAAGCAATGCTTCAGTTTGATGGTGGCTATTTAAACATGGTTTGAATGTTTAAAAATAACAGAGGTTTTTGAAAGAAAGTGTTGCTTTGAACAAGAAAAATCATTTAATTGGAAGAACACTGAGAACTACATAACTGGAAATTCTGAAGGCTTTTTTTTCTCGATATTAAAGAATACAATCACACTGGCCAAGCTCTTGAACAAGATTACTGTCTCCTATTCTGAAGTTCTTTTCAAAAACAAAAGCCGTGCTCCCAGGTTAGATGGCTTATCATGCAGATCCAAACTTCTCAAGGAACCAGAGCCTGCAGTTCCACGTGTCCCCAGCGTTACAGTGGCCCAGAAACTCAACAAAAGATTATTCCATCACTGCAAAGTCACAGAGAGAAATCACAGCCGCGCTCTCTCCAGAGCCTCCATTCGTCAGCTCAGGGTTAGGACCTAATAAGCAGCCTACTATTAAACAGCTTGCTAATGAAATTACTCTGTTTCAGGATGTAGTATTAAAAAAGGAATACCAAAAGCACTCTTACAGCATTCAGTTAAATCCCTTCAAGTCAGTGAAGGTCTGTATTTCCACCGCTATTGAAACGAAGGAGGAAGGGGAATGAAGGGACACCGAGTCCCGTCTCACCCCTCCAGCCCAGACACCTTGGCACAGAGACACCATGGATTTTCACTGAATCTTGACCTCTGGCAATAACCCAACATGGGCTGATATATCAGGCAGGTAATATTGCAGCAACGCCACTTAAAAGGCTGCGGCAGCAAAATTTGTTGATGCAGTTAGGTCCTTAGAGTAATGAGAACCAGGCCGCCTGCTTTGCGCTTTTACAGGACGCAAGTTGGTTGCTGACGTTTGAAAACCATAAAAAGTGGGTTGATACAATGGACATTTAAACGAGCAAACATAGCAAAAAACTTTAAGAAGTGAAACTTTCTCAAGAAAGCTCTGCTTAGCTGCAGTTGCGCTTGCTGCAAAGGGTTCCCTTCACATTTTTCTCATTTCACCCAGTGCTGGTTCTAGGCAGAAAAAATACAAAATTACATTTTGCCGGTGTGTAAGAGACCTTTGTTTTTTTTTGCAAAAGAGCTGATGATTTAAAAATGAAAAAAGTTGGTGGTGGGAGCTTGAAAAAAGCTTTAGGAAAAGATGTACATGCATTTTCTCAAAAATTTCCCCTTTCCCTTAACATTTCATCAAAATTATAAAATTCAAAACATTTCCTCCCCTTTTGCATAGGGCTTGATTTTCATTGGACCCCATCCAACACATTTGTTTTCTTTGTATGCACCAGATACAATCTCACTGCTATCTGAAAGGAAAATTCCCCGAGTGGTGTGTTACCCACAAGACCATCCTCCGTTTTATCCCCTTTTATCGATTCTGCAGCCCTGTTTTATAATCTCTTTCACCTCTAGAAACACATTTGCAAACCTCCGTGATTCTCCCCTTCATCCCAAGCGCACAGGCCAACCTAACTGCCCGCTATCATAGAATGGTTTGGATGGAAATGATCTCAAAGGAAAATTAGTTCCGAAACCTCTGTCATGGGCAGGGACACCTTCCACTCAACCAGGTTGCCCCAAACCCCATCCAACGCGGCCTCAAACACTTTGAGGGATGGGGCATCCACAGCTTCTCCGGGCAGCCTGTTCCAGGGCCTTGCCACTCTCATCGGGAAGAATTTCTTTGTTATATCTAATCCAAATCTCCTCTCTTTCAGTTTAAAGCCATTACCCCTTGTCCTGTCCCTCTCCAGCTCTCCTGTAGGTCCCTTTAGGCACTGGAAGGCTGCTCTAAGGTCTCCCTGGAGCGTTCTCTTCTCCGGGCTGAATAACCCCAAGTCTCTCAGCCTGTCTCCACAGGAGAGCTGCTCCAGCCCCCTGATCATCTTTGTGGCCCTGCTCTGCACCCTCTCCAACAGGTCCATGTCCTTCCTATGTTAGGAGCCCCCGAGCTGGACGCAGTATTTCAGGTGGGTCTCACCAGAGCGGAGCAGAGGGGCAGAATCACCCCCCTGACCTGCTGGTCACACTGTTTGGATGCAGCTCAGGGCAGGGATGGCTTTCTGGGCTGTGAGCACGCATTGCCGCCTCATGTTGAGCTTCTCATCAACCAACACCCCCAAGTCCTTCTCCTCAGGGCTGCTCTCAATCTGTTTTCCACCCAGCCCGTATTTGCGCTTGGGATTGCGCCAACCCGTGTGCACGACCTTCCAGAGAGGGCCCACATTTTCTCTACTCTTCCTTATACCACTGATGTACTTAGAAAAGCTTTTCTTGTTGCCCTTGATGTCCCTGTCCAGATTTAATTCTATCAGGGCTTTAGCTTTCCCAACCTGATCCCTGGCTGCTTGGACGATTTCTCTGTTTTCCTCCCAATCTACCTGTCCTTGCTTCCAGCTTCTGTGGCCAAAACATTATGAATTCTTTTGGATGCTGGATCTGAATTTTAAAACGTAGGATTTCCTAGCTGGGTTTTCAGGTGATGATAGTGGGAGAGGCAGCTGGAGCTCTGAAGAAGCACGCTAGTTGGATGCTCACTGCAACCAGAGGCTTTATAGCAGGAGGTAATCAGTGCTCGACTCATCCAGGAGAGCAAGCTGGCCACACTGACACACGCAAGTTAATATTCTACGAGTTTCTATAGATGTGATTGTCTAAGAATATGAGAACGTGTCACTGTTTACCGAACAAAAGCAGGACAGAATGACAAAGCTTGTAGGGAGTGGTAATATATGTCAGCAAAGAGGTATGGTAAGAAAGCTGCTGAACAGAGACGTAGAGGCTTGTCAGCTTTTTCAAACTATCGCTTTGGTTAATGAAAGACTCAGCCTCTCCTTGCACATCTGGCCTCTCTGACATTTCAGGGTTCTGGTTTTACACTTAGCCCTGGTAGGGACTTTGGGAAAGGGGAATTGCTAAGTCCTAAAAAATGTGGTTTTGAGTACTTTGTAAAGTAGAGAAGACAACGTGCGCTTGAGTTATCAGTAATGCAAGGGTGAGGCTTCTTACATGAGATCAGATTCTGCGGTGAAGAGTGGGTTGAGCGACAAATCCTGCAGCTGATACATTTTTGGAAGGTATAGGAACTGCTTTTAGTTTGCTGACTCACACACTGCCAGTCACAAACCCAGTGCTTGGCAATAGCATCCCAGTTGCAGAGTGATCTGGGTTATGGGGTGATGATTTTTGTTTGCTTGTTTGTTTGCAACTGCTACCCTTCAAAAGCAAGAAGCTTCTTGCAAAGTCTGCTATCCTCTGCCTGAAATTTCTTACCTGTGTTTTCCATAGCCTTCAGCCTATGATTTAACACATGTTCTAATGCAAACTCACAAGCCTTGCACACATCACTGTGAACTTTCAGTAACATGTGGTGGCCGATAGAGTGGAGGCAAGCAGACCAAGCACATCACTCCCATACATCAGGGCATCAACCCGACAGATCTTAGACATAATCCCTAGGAACAGATTCTCTGATAAACTTTGAGAAAACAAACTATAATAAAGCCAGAAAAGTGAGGTGAGGTTATAGCAATGAGGGATTCTGAAATGGTCCCCATTCCTCTGTTCTGTGTTTCCATACTACCTTGCTCCATCAGCCGAATTTTAAAGAGCATGACTGATGGTGATGCACATGGTGCACTACCTGGTCTTTAATAAAATATGTTTTCATTCTTTCTCTTTCTTTTCCATTCTTTCATTCTTTCCTCTTTCAGGCAGGTTTTCTCTGGGATTATGCTTCATTCACAGCCAAACAGTCACATCTGAAAACACTGAAAAGCTACATATACCCTTCAGTGACCCAGCCACTCATATTTCTGTCCAAAACATCCTTTCCCCTCTGGGTGTTCTCATTTCCCTCTCTCCATCTCATCAAGAGCCCTCTGAGATTTCTGCACAGAAGCTGTTTCCCTAAGATGTCCAAGGCTTGTGGCTTCTGTTCCCAAACTCGGTGTGCCCCTGGGAAGAGATGTGTCCCTGTGCTGTGGTTCTGAGACCAGCCCTGCACAGCCAAATCAGACTGAGCGGGGATGTGGTTGAATCTCACAAAATACCTTTAGAAGCCTTAGCCCACGATTCCTATTGACCTCAACTGCTGAAACATTCACTTCTCTGGCCTTGACAAACTTCAGCTTACTGCTATGTATTCAAAATGCCACTGTGAATCTGCCAGTTTGAACAACTTGTCACCCTCTTTGCGTCTGCCCGCTGGCTTCCCCCTTCTGCTATGGCACCAAGCTTCTTTCCTTCATTTAATTTTATTTTGTTTCATTTTCCAGTCCATCCCATTCTAACTATCAGCTCTCATTCGCTCCTCAGAAATGGCCTCCAGACTTTGACTGGTAAACAAAGCTGGTCTTCATTACCCACTTGTCATCAAATCAAAGAGGAGCTTTAGAACGTGCTCTGTGCCACCCCCTGGATCTGAACAGAACTTCACACTGTGAGCTTAGGAAAACGCCTTTCCTGGTCAGACCTCCTGTCTTCCAAGGGTTTGGATTCTCTGTATGTCCACTGAGTGGGAGCACTAACTCCTTTATGTAAACTTCTTTCAGTCTTTCGCTTTATAAACATTAAATATAAAGGTTTAATTCTAGGTTTTCCAGGAGTCCTGCTTTGATCTTGTAGTTTGAAATGCCATAAAACAATTGTATTTAAAAAAAAAAATCAGGGACTTAATCAGCCCTGTGAAAACTGGAAGCAGGCTCTTGAACTATATGCCACACGTGAATTATGCTCCTAATCTGTACCCTTTAAAAATATTTCTTAGGCATCTCATTTTTCAGGAGAATGGCAGTGCCTGCATCTTCCGCAAAACTTCGTTGTGATTTATCCTTGTGCCCCCCATTAAATGGAAACTGCTGTACTGTCAGAGCAAGAGGCTATCAGAAATATGGCTGCCTTTTGCTGGTTTTCCTTTTTTGTAATGTTTTAAGAAATAAAGGGAGGCAAAAGTAAAACTCTCCAGTATTTCTCCATAGCTCCACAGCTGCAGCTTGTCACAGGGTACATTAAACTGCTTTATTTTTAGACTTGGGGGGTTCCTTTGGTTCATTTTTTGCTTATTCCTGAAAACGCACTAGCTTTTGGTGTTCACTCTGGGATGAAGGTGTCCGCTTTATTCTGTGTCCTCTCCCAAATGACTGGCCTAGTAACAAGAGATTTGTGGTGCTCTGCTTTGGAAAGCTCCTTCCTTAAAGGAAAGTCCTTAAACATCTGCCAAGATACTTCAGGGTCTGTGTTCAAATTTCTCCTAAAATCTCTCCCCTGCCACAACCCCTCACAGGAAACTGGAGGAGATTAATTACGTTAGCGTGTAAAGACATTTTGCCTGTGGTGCTTCTCAGTCCTGTCTCTTCATTTCCTCTTACTTCTGCCCGTATCTTTTTCCATACGGTCTCAGATCTTACATTTTGAGCACAAGCTGCCTGGGCTCGGATCCTTCTGGACCATGTGCTGACTGGCAGAAGTGCACAAGAAGAGCGATCCCGTGAGCCCTGAGAAGCAGCGAAAGGAGAATTCCTCAGGTAGGGCTGTCCTTGCTCTGCTGGGGCTGGACTGAGGGCACAGGTTTAGGACTAGAGAGCAGCATCTGGAAATCCGGGTTAGAAGCTGACAGAAAGGCCACATTTCTGAGAGACTTAAAAATCAGTGGTTTTGTGATGTGAATTGTGGTTCCTTCACGAACCAAAACTGATCCACCAAACTTGGTCATATCTAGGCCTTTACCTACACTAAATCAGGTTTTAGTCCTTTAATGGTAATGAAACAATATTTTTCCAGTCACTGCGTTATTTCCTTTCCTCTTTACCTATTGTTTTGTAGAAAAGATTTTTTTCTTCAGCCACACCACTTAGAGGTCCGGATTTTTTTTTCAAATGACAGTGCATTTCAAAACCCCAATAGGTTTGTGGCAAACTAACACGGTAAAAACATGAACTGCTTAACATAATAAGACATGATCTCACATTCTGAGTTTAACAAAATATCCTGAAACCAGATACTTATGCAAATGATAAGCTTCTCTTCTCCCCGTTACACCTCAAGCAATTCACGAGGCAAGTTCCTGTCACAGAAGAAAAAAACACAGGCAGCACGAGACAGGCTTTAAAGTACGAAAATAATTTTGTGAATAATAACAACGTTTTGCAATAGGAATTCTGACAGAGTGTCAGCAAGAAGGTTTTCCCTAACAAGCATTCAGTGAGGAAAAGCAATTCAAATCACTAAAATGCGAGCGACTAACCCAAAATTAGAAAGAAACCTATAGGAGAAACTTAGTTATTTAACTTACTATCAATCTGACTAATCCCAGTAGTGTAGGCCAGTGTTCAGTGTAAATCGCGTGTCCCTTTCCGAGACAAGTTCAAAGAGGCCATGAGACCCGAACCACTCCTAAGCTCATTGAGGCTCTGCAAGGCCCTCAGTCCCCTCCTGCTCTGACACTTTGCTATGGCAGCATATGTAGAGTATAAAGTTTTCCTGTGACCTGGGGATTAATATCATCCCTAAGAACAAAGAGCTCTGTAATATAAGTATGTGCAATAAAGGAAAGACTTGCCTTACACTGAGGTTTTGGACACGGCAAGTGCAAAGCACAGGCTGCTGGAGACAGCCTGAGGAATATCCTTTCTGAAAGGCCTTCTGAATCTCAAAGTCGAAGGGAGGGCTCTTCTTTTACTTCTTCCCTTGCCCTGGTCCTAGGCCATGTATCAGCTTCCAGTTATGGGGAAAATGTGGAAGAAAACACTTCTCAAGATGAGGAAGCCAAGGCAGGAAGATACCAGACTGCACAGACAAGAAGTGACTAGATAAGTCCTGTGGCTGGAGCCCACAAAGCGTGGTGATGATATACAGGGAAGGTGGACCAGCAGAAGTCCACAGACCCTTCAGCTGAAGAGCAGTTAGAAGACGGGCACAGCAGAGAGAACAGGCGTCCTCAGCGATTCTTGTGGATCTTATTTTATTGGGGAACTCATTCAGTTACCGAGACCTTGTTCCATGCCATAACTGAGCTGGGAAGGATGGGAGCAGTGAAGCAGAGATCTTATTTGGAACAAGATCGCTGTTTTACTGCATCATCCATCTGCTATCTGCATATGCTAACTCAAGATCTAAAGCCTGATTAGCAAGAATAAAGGGCGCCATAGCAAGATGATCTCTGTCCATTGGAAGGGGGATACTCTGGGCTCACCTCAGGCAGCCACGACAGCGATTACTTCAAGGGACTCCACAGGGAGATACGTTGTGCCTTACTTAGAAGAGCAGTCATCGTAACATGAAGCTCTTAAGGAGAAACAAGGGTAAAAAGTAAAAAATGGTTGATCTGAAAAGGCATCCTGAGAAGATACTGTGGATATGTGGGGCAACAAGCACCGAGTTTCAGTGGCAATCCTTCGTAAGTGGTTAGTGGTCAGTTGCACCACCAATTTGCAGTCTCAACTGATTATCAGGAGATGACATTATGGTTGGTGAGGCTCAAATGCATCATTTGTTAAACTGCATACAAACCCCAAGCCCAAAAGTTACATAGGGCTGGTTGTTTGGTTACTAGTCTGGATATGAAAATGTCAGGCATAACCTGGTAATTTCATGCCATAAATCTCACTGATACTCTGGTACACCATGTTGTGATAGCATTTATTTAATATTAAATTTAACATTAAAATTGATTTAAGCTTGTCTAACCAGTAATGCAATATGGGCCTGACTCATTATTAGGGTGCAGTTTTTCATTTTCCCATAGCCATATTTTTATTTATTGTCAGTTTCGTTTTGAATGCTGGTCAAAATCAAGCTAACTATGAGTCTGTCATTATAAACAATTGTTGCATCACCTAACTATGGAAGCAGTGAATTTATTGATATTTTTAGATATTTATGTGATTTCAAGATCAAATATTTATCCTGTATCTTGGGTTTGGGCAGGCTACTGTTCAGGAACTAATGCTGTTAGTTTTTCTAGGTCACAGTCTAAAAGTAGGTCTTTGCAATCTACTAGATCTACATATATGAATGATGAAGCACCTTCTAAAAGAACTTCTCAAAGTGTGGGAAAAAAAGAATGCCGACATCCAGTGTAACTGAAATGTAACTTCATTTTTGCGGAATTCTTCAGGCAATGATTCACGGATATGACAGTCTATCACATAAAAAAGCAAAACGATTTTCAGACCTTACCTGACTTTTAAGAGGCCAATGGGTGAAAATTGTTTCACTGAGATTTGAAATTATGCAGGTTCTCTAAGCAATAATCAAAGCTCCTGCAGTGTTTTTTATCTGTTGATCTCAAGGTACTTTGGCAGTAAAGTCCATAGGTAGGGAAAGTAGTGTATAGATGTGGAAGTCATGAGCTATAAACCTAGACAGATAATTTTTTCTTGGAAACAGGACAGCCTAAATAAGCTGGGTTATGATTCAAGTCACATCGCTGATATGAATAGATGAAGTCATTGCAAGTGTAATCAGTATTTTGAAGGGGGCAGCAATTTTTAAACATCAAAAGCACTAACATTAAAGCAAGTAAAGAAATTGGGGGTGGAGGGAAGTCCTCCATGAAAAAGCTAGCTTGCTCACACTGATTCACTGTGCCACATTAGCCAGAAGTATAGTTCTCTGTGTGTTGTCCTGGTAGGAAATACCTGTTAGGAAATACATAGTACCTGCTAGGAAATACCTGGTAGAACTATACCTGGTATACTTCTCTGTGTGTTGTCCCAGTAGGAAATACCTGGTGATTGCTAAAATATTAAGTGCTATGATTGTGCAAGCTGGCAGCACCAAAGGGCCTGAACCGCTCTATTGGATGATTACCTCCCCCCGCCCCCCCCAATTCTTAAAGCAGAATGTATGACAGTTTCAAATTGAATAGATATTTTCCATCTGCTGAATAGTTGTTTTTGTTCATGCTGTTTGAGGTTAACTGTGCACGTACTAATCAAACCCACTGCTTCCTTTCTCGTAAAACCAAAACAAAGCTGCATGTTACTTTCAGGTACAGCATCTGGGATCAAAGCTATATATACACACACTGACTCCGTGTGGGTTCAAACATTTCGAAGATTCAGTATCCTGAAAGGTGTCGCCTTTTTTTCCAGTCCTGAGAGTTCCAGTTTGTCCTTAAGTCTGAAGGCATCACCCACCTTCAGACCCCTCAGCATCTGTCCCAGCGCAGGAATGCTCTCGATATTGGTCACCGTGGGCTTTCTCTGCACAGCCACCGCCGTGGCCGAAGGTGGGTAGATGAAGGAGGTGAGGTAGCTGGGGGTGTCTTTGTTTTCTCGGTTTCGCATTTTTGCAGGAGAGGGACTGGGTACAACAGGGAGGGGGAGATGACATGGGACCCCTCCATGGGGGGAAGATGGTTTT
Organism: Pampusana beccarii; assembly: GCA_013399365.1. NCBI lineage: Eukaryota > Metazoa > Chordata > Aves > Columbiformes > Columbidae > Pampusana > Pampusana beccarii. The sequence goes on along the minus strand of VWYH01003953.1, from coordinate 265,938 downwards.
GGGGCACCACGAGGTATCTGGAAAACCAGACTCAGACTTTAGAGCAGTAGCATCTGCAGAGGGGCTGGGCAGGATTCAGAGTAGCTCAATGAGGAAGAAAGATTTTTGACAAACCAGGCCCTGTGGGTGAAGTTGTTGGCAGCTGGTAATGTGGATATAGAGGCCTGAATGAAGAAATTCTGCTCCTCTTCACCCCAAACACCTGCACTGCACAACTGAAGAAGATAAGCCCTGCCCCGAAGTGGATTGATATAAAATGAAATTCAACAAATAACACTGAATCTTCACAGCTTATTAAAGCGAAAGTTAGTGCCTTCCCATTGTGTAGCAGGATAGAGTGGAGAAGCTGTAAAAAGCAGCCAGTGGGGATGTACATGACACAGTAGTTTGCCTTTAAGATTTGTAATTATTTTTTTCAGTATGTTTATCAGACTTTGCTGTGTGTTGCTGTACTTTGGCTTGGGGTTTATACTGTTGCTGTACCGTGGCTTGGGAATAGCTTGTTAAAAATGAGGAACAAAAGATCAGAAACAGAAATATGCAAACAGCTTTTCCAGTCAGTTTTATTGTTAACCTAATGGTTCTGTTCCATACAGGATGTCAAATGCTTTGTTTCTAAATGTCAACATGCTTATTTCTACCAGGCAGAAATTGTTGTTTAAACGCCTAATTTTAAATTTCAAATTTCAGCTTTACCATATGAAGTCTACTTTTTTCTTTCTTATGTATATTTAAAAAATTGTGTTGAGAGAAGCTGAAGCATGCAGGTCATTGCTTCAGCAGGTGGGCCAAATTACCTACTATTTAAGCAACAAGCAATTGCTGAGATTTATAATATCATGTATAGTAATCAAAGCACTTATTGAGCTTTTTAAGTACAGGCTGTTTCAAAAAGAGGGACCCAATTTCAAAGCAGTACTGTACAGTACAGCTTCGTGAAGTACAGCAGTACTGCTTTGAAATTGGGTCCCTCTTTTTGAAACACCCTGTACATGAACACAGTGCCTGCATGGATTGTCTTGGAGTTCTTTATTGTAGAAGGATTTAGCTGCATTTCTAGGAATTACCCATGGATAATAGGAGGTGGTACAACTCCCTGTTGTGCAGGTTTTAAGTAAATGACTTCAGATAGTTTCTTGACAGCTGTCTTAGTGTCATGCTCTTTACCTCCTTACAGTAATGGAAGTGACTCAGCCAGCAATGGTGCTGGCCAACAGGCAAGGAGTGGCCAGCTTGGTGTGTAAATACAAGCACATTGGGAATGCAAAGGAAATTCGAGTGACTCTGCTCAAACAGACGGGTGACCAGTTCATTGAAATCTGTGCTTCAACCTACACAACGGAGTTCAAAATGTTCAGTGTGGAGGAAGTCATTCAGTGCCACGTCAGCCCTAGCCGAAACAATGTGACCCTCACCCTCACTGGCCTGCAAGTTAATGACACTGGTCTTTACGTCTGCAAGATGGAGCGGATGTACCCTCCACCCTATTTTATGAACAAGGGAAATGGGACGCATCTCTACGTCATTGGTAAGCCGAGCAGCTTTCTGATACTGTGATATTCCCAGGTTAACGGAGTTGCTATGATGTCCCATCAAAGTCCTGTTTGCCAGAAGTGAGGCTGAACGCTGATTCAAGCTCTGAGAACCATGATTAGCTCCTATTCCTTTCAGGTGTCCCTGTACACACCTAAAGCAGGCGTGGTCACAGCCACACAATGTATTTAACAACGTATGGGATGTTTGATAGCATAAGCAATACCTCATAGCGTACACGCACGTCTAGGCAGTTGGATACCTAAGTGCAGAACCAGTAGAGAGTAAGGTGTCTATTCTTCTACAGATAAAGCCTATTTTAACTGGAAGTTGAGCAAGCAGGGACTCAGAACTCAGTCTTGGTAGTTTCCTGGGAGAGGACAGAGCACGGCAATGTGGAGGCTGAATTACTGGCTTCAGGGGCTTCCTTATGAGGCTCATGTGTGACATGACTTGTGTGATATCATATGTTTTAGATCCAGAACCTTGTCCAGACACTGCCATATATCTCTGGGTATTAGGAGCTGCTGCCTCAGGACTTTTTCTTTACAGTGTCATCATCTCAGCCATTCTCGTGGGCAAAGCGGTAAGTCCCATCAATCGGCCCCATCCTGCTAATAACACCCTTTTGTGTGATGGGGACAAGGAGAAAGAAATGAAAACAGGGAAGAACTCTGGGAAAAAATGCACCGGGATGCTCTTTTTTACTGGTGCAATGCTGCTACAATAATGCAAAACAAGGGAACTTACTGGAGCTGCCATTTAGATTTGTCTATGGCTCATTGTGTCGTCAGAGTACCAGAAAGCAGCTTACATCAGCTGGACTGAGCCTTGGCTTAGGTTTGGATGCTTAGAACAGGTTGGAGTCCTGGATGCTTCTGAGATCAAAGGCAACAGTCTTCATGTGTACTCTGATTTCACAACTGATTGATACAAAATGCCAGGGTTTGATTTTTCCTTTTCTCACCATTCACCTCTGCGTGCAAAGCAAATTTAAGCAGGCTTCCCCTTGTGATGTCTTACAGCATTTTTAACTTCACAGCTAGAAATGCCTGAACAAAGACAAAGGCATGTGAAATGTAAGCCTAGTTGCCTCCTGCCATGGGGGTCTGGAGTACTCACAGTCTGCTAGAAGTAAACTTGATGCTAAAGCTTAAAACCAAACAGTATCCCTGTCCCATATTTTTCAGTCCACCCTTTTCCCCAGAAGTTAAATGAAACTGTCCAATGCGAACACTTGAGGTTTTGAACCAACACCGAACTCAGCAGCAGGAGCACCTTCACAGGGCTACATGAATGGTGTGACTCTGGTTTTTGCTAAATGGCCCCCGTACCCCCAGAATCTCCCTCAAACGGCCTCAACAGATCTACAAAGAGTGGTAACAGGGAAAGGTGTCTAGAATGCCTTTTACTCAGTAAAAGCAGAACATCCATCAGTTTTCTCTAAAATGTGCTGGTCAATGATTATTCTGCGACAACTTGTTTCCTTTACTGTCTTCCCATATTTTATAGATAAAAAGAAGACGATGTCTCACCACTGGGGTCTATGTGAAAATGCCTTCTGAAAAGCTAGAGAAAAAAGTGATTCCATTCCACATCACTGTTAACTGAAACAAGGAAAGAGGGAAACATTTCCCAGCTGGGACGGAGAGTCTGCTAATTCACTTAAGTTAAAGAAATAAAACTAATTTTCTTATTACAAAGGTGTATGGGAAGGACAGAGAATATTCTTTGTAACTTCTATAGTTTGGAGAAGAATAAATAGTTTATGCATTAATATTTCAAGGTCAACCCTGTCACATAAAAATGGCTACATTAGGCCATTGATTCTCTGAGTTGTATTGTACCAATATATAGTGTGTATATATATATATGTATAGCATTAAGAGCTATTGCCGTTGCAGCTGAGCATCTTACTGACAAATTTCACCATGTTTACTGATCAACGGAAATCCAAACACTATTACGACAGAGGCTTGTGTGTCACTGCAAGGCTAATCCTATCGCTCTGGGGGGGAGGTCAGAGGCAGAAAAGCACACTAATGTCCAAAGGAATGTTGACTTGTTTCCTTGCATTGCTATTTTTTGGTCCCATTTACGGCATTAGTGCTCCGCGCTCCCCTTGAGGCACCGCCGTAGGCTGGCACTGGTGACACTGCTGCTCTAAGAGCCTGATCTCAGCTGGGAGGATGTTCCAGCTCTGCTGGGGCCTTGCGTTTTACAAATGCTAAATTAGCATCTATCCAAAAGGCAGAAGTACGTTGCTCTGTTTAACTGAGTCTATTTTCCATGAAAATACCGATAGTGTATAATCTTGTCTATTAGTTATGTACCATTCAATAAAAACCTTGAAGCTTTGCCCAAATTCAAGTTCATTTCTTATTCACCTTTCTCAGAAGGAACAGGAAGTGGCTACATGCTAGAAAGCAGCGATGACAAGATGAACCTTTCCCCTCTGACCCTGTTTTTTGCCCTTCTGAGGAAGCCTATGTGCTCTTGCCTGCACCGACTTTCTCAGCATTCCTCCTCATGGGACCACCATCAAAATCTGTCAGGTCTTCTACTCATCTAGTTAGAGCTGCTGTGATGTGGTTCAGAGACGCTACTAATCACCTTCTCACTTCCAGCACAGTAACTCACTTGCAGAAGGTAGCTGCAACGACTCCGACAGCATCTCCTGCGCATGTTTATACAAAAAGCTAGTCCTAGTTTCAAATCCTGTTTTCTTTGCACCTCTTTGACACTCTCACTAAATGCCAGCCGACACACAAAGCTGCTGGAGCTTCAAACAATTTCAGCATCCTCAGCTACGACCTACTTCTTTGACTCTTCGTTACCAAAGTTTCACCTCGCAACCCAAAAACTCGGCAGCACGTGGCTCTGTCTCACAGCTGTGAATCCATCTTCCCGGCTCCATAATTGTGAACCCAATCCCCCCCCAGCCCTCTATGCCGTGTTCCTGCAGCGGCAGCAGCCCCCAGGACACCCAATCTCATCGCACTTTTGGTCACTTTTCCCCTCTCGCACCCCATCTGGCACCACCTCCGACTGTACAAGCAAACATTCACATTCTCAATTTGCCAGTGTTTGCAGGTGCTAACTGATCTCTCTGTGTTGGCCCACAGCTGTGGTGCATTAAGTAAAAGTAGCATCTCATGACATACAGTTTTTCTGAAGGTGTTTTAGTATTCAGACATCAGCTGGGTTTTTTCCCCTCATTTTCCACTAACCTGCTGTTTTGGGGATAAAAAATGGTCAAAGATCACACATCTGACATCACTGCAAAATGACTGAATATCTGCCTATTCAAGTGCAGCCTGCTCAGAGAAATGTGTTCCATGATTGATAACAATAGATTTGACTCACACATCCACTGGCCCAAGCTGTAAAATCTTCCAGTAAATTTACCCTGGCAAAGCAAGAATAATTATCCAGGACAATGTTTTTCCACCACAGCAAGTATTAGCTCAGATATCCCCTGAACCACGCCTCCGACTCCTAACCAGGAATCAACTGGTTTTTTTTCTTTTCCTTGACAATTCCTGTACACTGGAATCAAGAACTTAGTTTTAAGCAATCTAAAAGTAGCTCAGGTAAACGATTTTCTAAGTTTATCCCTCCTGGGTGAAGAAATGCTTTGGATCAGTGTCAAAAACCTCATGACCTCTGGCCATAGATGGCTGTGAATCTGCGTCAGTGCAGAACTTGTGTATATTCGTATTCACCTTCTTTTCTGGCTGCTAAGTTGACCATGGTTAAGCCTTCTGCTCACTGGTGTTTCCTTGAGACATTTAGCCTGTAACGACCAGTGAAGAATTCTACCCTAAATATGCTACAAGCTGCTAAATTACCTGAATGGTGAAGGTTATGGGAGAGCAGAGAGGAAATTATCATCTTACATATGGCAAGAGCAATATTTTGTGTTTTCTCCTGCACTTCAATTCCTGATATGATGTTTATTAATTATCCTATTAGAAATTACTCTGCAGAAATTCTCTGGCTGTTCTGAACTTCTCTTCACCCTCAGTAGCTACCTTTTCCAACTTCTTATTTCTGCACTGCTTAATTTTCTCTGGCTTTCCTTACCACTATAGCAGCCTTCCCTAAGCTAAGTGTTATATATGTATGTTACCACTCTTGTTCTAAGCCAGGCTCCCCTTTTGAATTTTCTGGCAGGGTAATCGGTGCACTCAAATCAGCAGATGTAGCAGTTAAGACCAAAGAGGGATTTCATTCAGATTCTATTGACAACGATACTCTCGTAATTTATATCTGGCACTACAGAGATGAGTGGAGCTTAAGTGCCCGCAGAGATGATACTTATACTTATCTCCATATGGTCCATATAGCAGCTAGCTCTGAAGAGTGCAGAGCCCTGACCTCAGGGAATTTCCATTGCCCTGATGTCCTGTGCTGCTCTCCAGGGCCTTGAGCTCTTTGCTTTTCCCCAGTACTTGCAGAGCATCTTGCCACAATCAGCACTCAAAAAGATTTGACATATGCAAGTCAGATATAGTTTTCGGTCAGATCATAGAAGTACCAATATGAAAACTGTGTACATCCCAGAAAATGCAATACAGAGGAAAACCTGGCTCTTTCTGGGAAGAATGTGAAAAGCAGATGTGAAAGGATCTGGTCTCAGAGCTCTGCTCATTAGAACAGGGAGTTTAAAAACATAACTGAGTATCTTACCTGGACAGATGAGTAATGAGACCATACTGCTTGGTGAGGTTCAGGATGAGTCTCTTTAGATGTGCCCTTCACCAGCCAGGAGACACATCAGCCTGTTGGAGAAACAGAGATAGTGAGTTTCTGGCTGCATCTGACTGGGCACTCACAGCTGTACTTGTCTGCACCAAAGACAATGGCACAAACATACATCACTCCCTAATATTCTACTTCAATTTTCACCAACTTTTTAATCTGAACTACTTTTCCCCTTGCCATTTTCCATTACCAGACTCCTAGCTGATACAGAAAACACGTGACGAGAGTCTCACACCTGGCTACTCTATGAGTAGGTAATGAGTAGTCTGTTATTTCAGCATCACAGATTTCCCTGTGAAATATTAAAATTCCCCACACTTCGGAGGAATATGTGAATCTGAACTCACTACTCAGTCAGGCCTTGAGGTCTGTAGGGAAAATCCATTATCCCCTTTTCCACCGATCTTTAACAAATTAAAAAAAAAAAAATCAAAGACCCCTAGGCTATGCAATAACAGACCTGTTGACCTATTCCTATCCTCCCTAACCTCTTGACCTTCGCTCAAGATTCCCCTGGGTGTAATTTCTTGTTATTCAATAACCGACACCTGCACTGGCCAGGTAACTCCTAAGCGGTTCAATACAATTCCTGAGTACTGCCCTCAAGCTTTGCAACTCCAAAGAGCAGAGTACATGTGTGAGGGGCTGAGGTGAGTTTTGGAGGCAAAGTGCATTGGAAGGGAAGATAGGACTGGTTTCTTCCTTTCACTAGACAAAAGCTATAGCTCGCTCAGTGAACAAGCCCTGAAAAATAAACCAGAAAATGCATCACTTTTCCCTGTGATGGGAACCACCTGAACCATGACTAAAGAGCTTTGCCCCTAGGAGAGGCATAAATAGGAATCAGATGATGTAGCCAATAGTTACATTGTGAAATCCAAACCAGAGAATGCTGGTGTATAGCAGATGGTTTTACGCGTTACTGAAAACAATTTATTCTTGACATTTGTAAAGTGCACGCTTGCTTGACCACATAAATGGCACTTGGAGCTGATTCTATCACAGCTACGCTGGGGGGCCTCTACAGTCCCGGGCAGGGAAATGCGCATTCTGAATGCAGGCTTATGGCTGCGAGATGTGGGGAAGGGGTGAAATTCAGAAAGATTTTGAGCTGCAGAGAATGAGGAAAGAATGACAAATACACAGCACCATACCCTGCTGATCCTGCAGATTCCTGAGCATCACTTGGGCATAAGTATTCCCATACTTCTACACCCAGACATTCCGCACTTACATGACTTTGTTATCATTTTGTGTGAATGTTTTTTTTCTTGTGACTGATAAAAGAACAATGTTATTTAAGGGTACTTTGATACTGTATATCAAAGAGGAATGGTGAGGAACTGTGGTATGTTTGAGCAAATAACAGTTACTGGTAAAAGATCTTAGTAACTATGTGAAGTGAGGTTACAAAAATTGTCCCTTAAGTTAGTTTAAAAATTTTTGTTGTTTAAAGGGATGGAGAAAGAAAGAGTTAATGTAAGGGACAAAATTCATCGGGATTCATTAGTAATTCCTGCTGACGTGACATGGCAGAGGCTTCCAGGAAGCAGGAGATTATTAATGACGCAATCTCATTGTTCTTTCCTTTTTTAACTTTAAAAATTATGATTTCTTTCTATTTCCATAGCCAGCTGTCTTAACCACAGTCATGGTTTTATATCTTTATGAACGTTCTTTTAGTGGTTATGAAGTTACAGTTGAACAAAAAGTTCTCCATTTCCTCACTGATGGTTTTTCTTCTCCATTCTCTTCTGGCTGTTGTTTTGAAAAAGCAATACTTTAAAACATACAGCTTGATCTGCTGCATTTGCTGTGCTGGGGTGGGATGTTTCTATGCAACAACACTTCTGTTCAAACATCCACATGATACAAACAAGGTCCCAAACTTTTCAAGTTACTTTTGTTCACAGGAGCAGCAACAGGCGAGTTTCCTGCAGCAGAAGTGGTATGGCAGAGCTATTTTTCAACACAATGATATTACAAATTGAAAAAAAAAAATGCAGTCAAAACTAGAATTAAAGTATCTGGGCAAATTCTGTTACAGCACAATATTTATAGGCATGCAATTTTCTTGCAAACCTGCTATGAAGTACTTTTTCATTCACCAGTGCAATCGAAAATAAGAAAGTAAATCTTACTTATTAGGTATAAGACAGCCAGTTAAGTAATTAGTGAAATATTGACTGTTCAAAATGAAAAACAATGTATCAATGGCTCTTGTTTTCATTACAAACTCTTTACACATGGGGTAGTCATTAGAGTAACCTTTTATATCATGGACCATAACTGTGCAGCTGTGGTTGCCCACAGCTGTCCTGAAAGAGCAAAGGAAAACCATGTCACCATCCTGAGAAACCGTATATCAGACAACCTGCTCGCTGGGACCTTGACTAAAAAAAATCCATTCTGAGATATGTTTCTTTCATCATTGGACTGAATCTGGATAAGTTGGGTTTTTTTTTTTCAACAAAAAGCAAGACCTTGTTTTTAAGGAAAATGGGATTTTCTACATAATTTCATGATTCCAACAGGTAGGACCTTAAGAAGACCACCTCCTGGAATAGGATATATGATACAACTGGGAGAGCTTCTAACACAGGGTAATATCTGGCCGGCCCACGCTGTGTCACAGGGGCGTTTATTAACGTTCATGCCCTGCCCTGTGGTGCAGCAGCTTGTGCTGAAAGCTGGAACAAGCAGTAGGATACTTGGTTCTTCCCAGCCAGGATCCGTGCCCAGGATGTGTGTTTTCTATGGGAAACAATGTTTGGGCTGAGAGCTCTGAAAGAAAGGATCGCCATTTACATGAAAAATATAGGATTGCTGGTTTTACATAAATAAAAGTATCTACGCTGAGCAAATAGTCCATGTTTCTTTCAAACTAGAAACTGAGTAGCCAGACCCCAAAGACTCCTAGAGTTCAGCACACACAGGCAATAAATGAACCTTGCTCTACATGAAATGGGTTCTTGGTAACTTCCTACACCTTAGACCTGCTTGTAGAGCTTCTACTTAGGGATTTGTAGCTTCCCTGAACTAGTGATGAATGGGGCCAGCAGAAGCACTGTGTACTTCTGTGCAAACCAGAAAGTCCCCCCTCTGGAGTGTGAGGGCATTGGTATGTACTGACTTGCACAGGACTGAGCGGTGGGTATTTGCACCATCGTCAACTACAAGAAACATCTCACCCTCCTTCCTCCTTGTGAAAATTCTCATTGGAAGCTGTTTTCTCTTTGCCTTCAGCCAGGCTGCAGAGACCTCTCTTCATGTGCTGGTGTGGGGGGAAAGCTGAGGTGTTTGAAGTTCTCTAGAAACTCTGATAAGACTTCTTTCCTTCTTGTATGTTTTCAGAGTCTTACCTGGTAGACTCAGTCTCTAGTTCCTGATGTTGTCATCTTTTTACTTCATTCAAACCCAAACAAATATGACAAATAGGTGATTAAAAATAGGCCTTCTCTTCGCCTGCACTAGGAACAGTGTCAGGCAGTACTACGGAAACACAAAACCTTCTCTAATTGATTTGCATCCTACAGATTAAAAATGTAGATGCAATGAGGTGGACAAAAACTGTAGAAATACTTGGGGGTTGAAACAAGAACCAAAAATAATCCGTATTTGAAACTGTCACAAAACGTAGCATGTTAGCAGTACTTAATCAAGATCAGAAAGCAAAACAGTTCATTTCTCTGTAAGTTATAAAATCCTTCTGGTAAGTGACACTCTGGAAACATTCGATAGCTACATAACTGGCTGACTTAATGTTTTACATGCAGGAAAGATGGCTAGAACAGCAGTAATCAGCAGAACAAGCTGGTTTCGTAGTTGAGCTTTGGTGAGGTGTTACATCGTGTGGGTAGCATTTATAAGAGCTCTCTCACTTTTAATTCTGTAGCAAAGATGACTGTCTGCTTCACAAATTAATAATATTTTCCTTTATCTTATAATGCCAAACTAATTCATTATATCATATTTTATTCTATGACTATTTGTCTAGTCTTCTTTTTATAGTACTCTCTCACTAAGATGGAACATCTTTTAAGCTCTTTTATCTCTTTGTGTCTCTGCAATAGTATAATGCCATTATAATGATTTTACCAATAGGTTCCAAACTCATGTTACTCCCCCTCCCATATGTAAGCCACAGGCACATATCCGGTGTAAAAATTCTTCACATTAACGTCATCATTTATACTGTAATTTTCAGATTAACTTCCATTATTGCTTCTCATGTTTTTACTTTGCATTTTGTGATTAAGAAAGAGCAGCCTTCCATATACTCTTAATAAATACAGCAATTGCTCTACTACCACTGACCACAATGAAGTTGTGGTTCTTCCACGGGAGTGGATGAAATTGTTTCACTCTGAGGTTTCAGACGCCTCAGTTGGAAAGACACCTTAAGTATTTGCCTTCTGGTTCCTGGAAGCAGCGTAGTCACGATGCTAAATACGAATACGTGTTTCTTTTCTCTTCTGTTTTTCAATGCTGGATGCTCCATAGGACCAGCTCCCCGAAAAAGTCAGTTTCAATGCGGCAACATGGATATTTTTGGTGTTACTTTCTAACATGCAGAACAAGAAACATTCAGCACCTAGGTCTGCTCTAGACAGATCAAGTATTTGTAGTGAATGCCCTTTTCCACTGCTAAACTGCTCACATTAAACACTTTGCCTATATCTGTTTTTGCAAATTTGTGTGTATAGAAAAATTCTGGAAAAAAGGAAATATGTTGGTACTTCCAAAATGTAATATTTTGACTTCTTTGAAATAGTGTTTCACTTTAAAATTTATTTTAACTATATTGAATTTATAACAAAAAACCCTCACTGTTTGCAAAACACATCATTTTTTAGTCAACTTCCTAGTTTGTCAAACTTTCATATTCTTTTCAGATTGGACAGTGAATTTAGAACTAGTTATTCTCATCTGTGTCAAATCAGTAAAGAAAAAGATAATGAAGCTTTAATATCACAACATCCAGATGAGGCCAAATGTAGCAGAAACTATTGTGTTGATCTTCCTTTCTCACCTTAAAATAAAGCATTCTATGTTAATTATGACATGGGTGGCTAACGAAGGAACAATTATTTTTCAACAACTGGTCTACCTTTTCTTTTCTGATTATAATTCCTTTCGTGCTCTAAGTAGTTACCATTATGTGATTCCAAGTTCAATTGATTATTATGACAAATAGAACTTTAGATACTGCCGGTTGGACCCAACAGAATCTTTCCAACTTCCTTTTAACTTAATCCTTTCTTTACTCTATGGATTTAATCGTCCTGGAGGCCAGCGTATGGATTAAAAGCATTGACACTTGTAGCTAACTATTCAGACTCGCACTGAAAGCTTGTTCATGTGGCTTTAAATTAATGAATAAATCACAAAACCTTACTCATCATACAATAGCAACAACAGGGTAAAATTTAGTGAAATGTTTAAGTGTTGCAGAAAGCTGTCTCTGCAACAGAACTGAAAGAGGAGAAGCTGGAAATAGCTTCTTGTATATGAAGCAGGTGGTGTGGGAAGGTAGAACTAGGATCTAAATCTACTAAACATATACAATTAATTATAGTAATATTGAAATATGCATACAAAATATCCATAGCTCTATATTGAGCATGCCTGAAAGCTTCCCATGCTACCTAAACCCATGCTTTATTGTAATAAAAACTCCTGAAAAAAACTGTCACTCATTCAGAAATATATTGTCTTGACTCTGTTCTGAAATAAGATCTATAAATTATCTGAAATACGAAGAGTTGCTAGTTTCTGTCTAGTTGCTAGAAAATATTTCCATGTTTTGCTGAAATGCTGTTTTCAGTTCTTTCAACACGAAACCGATGCTCTGACAATATGTGATCGCTAGAGATACCATGGCGTTTTTGTAATCGTAAAGTGTTTAAAGAGAATACCCCAGCAAAATCTCAAATCAAGATATTCTACAAGTCATGCAGAGTTCTCTTTGGTTCCTGCCCTAATTTGTTCCCTTGGGTACGCATGACTACCCGGCTGCCACTTTCCAGTGGTGGGCGAGTCGGTCCTATTAGTCACCTTCACGTAATTAGAATTGGCCAGAAAGTTCATACACAGAACGATCATTTCTTTAACAAACTCTGTGCATGTGCGCGGGCGTGCATGCACATATACAGCAATTACACCATTTTCGGCAAAATTTTCCTTGGGTCAAGGTTAGACTTTCTGTTCGGTGCCAGAGACAGGAACGAAACTTGTGTGCAGGCTGTGCCCTTCAGCACTGATACGGATTGGGATATTCTTATCTTGAAACTTTGCGAGTCTAATAGCAAACATCAGAATAATTAATTTGCTTGTTGTATTAAAGCTCTTTGAGATTGCTAAAGAGGGAATGCTGTTAACACCACTGTCCTGTTGCAGCACAGATCAGCAGCAGATTCAGTGATGAGTACTGTGAATCTATGTCTTGCAACAGAACAAGGAATCATTGTTGTCAACAATTTTGAGACATTTAAACATCCTTTACTTAGTAGATTTTTATGACAGAAGAAACTGTATAAGGTTCAAAAACAATAAGAATAATTCTTTCTTGTGCAAGAAAGATCACTGATTTGAAAAACTCACATGTAACTCTCATCACCCATTTAGGTGCTACTACCTACCAAGGATTAGCCTTTCGAATCCATTTACAGCTGCAGCTTTATCTATACTGGTGATAGTGCATTTAGTTTTTCTTTTCGCTTTCCAAGTCACACACACACTGCAGTCATGCATCTTACTTGTGCTGCTTGTAGGTATTTAAGCAAGAGAGATCATAGGTCGTCTTTCTGAAACCAGCAAACCACGTAGCAGGCTGTGCCCTTGGCTCTGAGCCCTGCTGCAGGGGCACTTACCCAGGGACACAGATTTCCAACAGCAAGACAGGCTGTTCTTACGTGTTCATTGCCAGCAAAGCACTCTGCACTAGGCACATATTACACAGCAACTTTTTAATTAAAAAAAATAAATAAATAAAGGTTGTCTCCTACACATTTAAACTTCAGGCAATTCAGGCTTGTTTAATGGGTCTTAAGTTTGCCCCTGCAGGTTCCTCCCTTTTCCCCAAGTTCATTTTAAATCTCTAAGCTTCAGATCTTGTGAGTAGCCTGTGCCTTACAGGCTATTCTATGGTCGCATTTCTGAGTGAATCCGCAGATAGCTGCTGATGTAAAACAAACCTCTAGCATTTTTGTTTTTAATGATGAGTTTCTATTTCTTCCTTTCACAGACACAAAATCAATCACTGCTAACTCACTGGCTGTGGGGATACCGAAGGACACTCACTACACTCTGTGGTAGTACAACACACCAGCAATAACTCTTTATTTTACATGCGGTAATACTAGTATTTGCAATAATCAAGAAAAGTACAATGTAAACGGGTACTAATAAAACAGTACCTGCTTTACAGTGTTTGCAGGTGTGATTCAAGATCAGACATAGCAGGCAAAAAAAAAAGGTAGAAATGATGCTAAAAGACACTGTGGCAGCTGTACAGATGGTGATTTCCACCTCTGAATTCCTAGGTTGTGAAGAAAAAAGCCCTTCCCCTTTGGTGTTTCTGTTGGGAAGGGTGAGTCAGGATGAGACCTAAACCTTACACAGACACAGCACAGAGAATGTGAGAATGGCACAGTTCAGATTGCCTGGAACAAAGGCGTGGAGAATCAAGGATGGTTGTGGTGGAAAGGCACTTACGGAACCATCTAGTCCAAGCCCACTGCTCAAAGATGGGTCAGCTGCTGTGCCAGTGCTTGCCTGCTCTCAATAAAAAAGTTTTCTTATATTTAAATGTAATTTCTTATACTGCTTCCTTTCCTGTCACCAGGCACCACTAGGAAAAGCCTGGCTCTGTCCTCTGCACAACCCCCATCAGGTATTTCTACACACCAATAAGATGCCTCCTGAACATCCCCGGCCTCTCTAAAATCAGGAATGGCCCTTGCTTAACTTGGGTGCATAATCAACTAGTTAACCTGTTAGGAGACAAGACATTACTCACCTTAAGCACACAGTCTGCAAGCTGCTCACAGAGTTTCGTGACAGTTTTTTCAAGGCTGCTTGCGTCCTTTGTCTGCACAGAGCACATCCAGCTGCTCCCACCACCAACTGTTGCAGGAGGCTGTGTTACCTGGGTGAACTGCCTGCAATGGAAATAATCAGGTCGGTCAGAGAATCCGCAGCTGTTGACCTACATAATCACCCCAAAGTAGCACCTTTTTCCTATAAACCAATGAGCCCACCTGAAAGGCATCAGAATACTTTGACCTTCAAACAGTATGCAGGATATTGCACTTCTTAGGCTTTGATGTTGCGTAGCAAACGAAATTACAATTTGCTATCACAGCAACAGTGAGAACCTAAGAAAATAACTGAGCCTGCACCAGGTCAGACAAATGATGTACTCCGGCCACTGTCCACTTTCCAACACTGACCAAGAGCAGATGTCAGGGAACACTATAAAATCAAGGAAAGTGTGCTATGAAACCTTCCTAAAATACTGTCCCAGCCCTCCCACACCAGCAGCTCAGGAACTTCCAAGGGCGGTGTGGTTGTTTTTAACAACCCCGAAGGATTCCTCTTCCATGGATTTATCCTGTCACCTTTTGAAACCCTGTGGACTTTGAGCCCAGGTAAACAGGGATCATCAGCTGTTCCATATTACAGAAGAAACTGAAGAACTTTGAAAAGCTCAAATAGTCCTGAAAACAGCAGAAAAACCTAGAGAGGCAAAAGGTGATATCTGAGGTAGCTTTCAAAGCTTGGAAAAAATGAAGTGTTCCTTTTCATAGTGGAAAAATAGTTATGTTTCCACATTAACTATTAATAGAATCATTTGTACTTTGTTATAGAAAGCTAATAAAAAATCACCACTTGCTGCTCTGTAAACCACTAACACTAATCACCTACTTGTGAAAAATTTAACTAGAAGGAAAGATGCAAATGGCCAAATTAATTTTTTCCCCTTCAACTTTTTTCTTCAAGTAAAAGAGGCACCAAAACAGTCCATCACGCAAGCATTACAGGGCTGCCACTGATGTCACTACAAAATATAGTGTAACCATGGCAACCCAATGAGAAGTCAAGTGGTTTGACTGGCTTACTCTTTTTTGGTGGTTGTTGTTACAGCTTTTTTTCTTACCTAGCACAGAAGGAAAAAAAACAACAGCCTGCAGAGATAAAAACCTCAATCAATATAACACGGATCAATGATTTGGTAACTAAAGAATCCTATACTGTTGACTGCATGTGCACTAAGACTCCTAGCACAAGAAGTAATATATTTGTACACTTCCCATCATACTGCGAACACCAACAAAACAAAGAGTACCTAAAAATACCTGGGCCACAACAGGTACCCCCTCACATCAGGCAGACTTTGATTTAAAGAGAGAGTGGACAGATGCATATGACTTTTCAGTGGTCACCCGGAACAACAGAATGAGCAGCTGATCTATAAACAGACCTATGGAGAGCAAACTGAGACTTATCACACCATATTTTCCAGGGCGATCTGATGAGACATAGCTCCATTCCTGGCCCGGCAGCAGACCAAGGCAGCTCCAGCCAGAAGGGGATTCCTGAGGAATTCTGAAGTGAGGCTTGGCAACAGTGCTATGATCAGCCCCAGACACTAATTTAACTCTAATGTTTAGAAGCAGCGTCAACAGTGAGAACAGAGAAACACCAACTTTCACCTTTTCTGATAGTCATCTAAACAATTCATGAGAGTGTAAACATAAGGGCTGGCTGTCCCAGATGAGAACAAAAAAATCATAGGTCAAGTACATTGCCTCCCACATAGGTATCCAACAGTGGGTGCTTAGTCAGGAATGTAACGATAGGAAAAACATATGGTAATGCTATCCTGAAACACTATCATAACCTACAAAAATTTGCAGGCTGAGGACTTCTGTGGGGTTGATGTCTTTGTTACTCAGCTGACTAAGAAGAGGAGAAAGAAAGTCCAGGATTCTGCAGTATCGATCCAAATAATACGGACACCTCTATTTCCCCAGCTTCTCAAAACTGAAGTAGCACTTGGGCCAGGACAACAGCAGCGCCCCCCCCTGAAACAAACATCCACTTTTAATGACCAGCAACCACAGAGCTGAGATCAAAGAGAACAAGCGTGAAAAGCCTGTTCTTTAAAGTTTGCCAGCAGCCAGTCATGGACGAGCAGGGAGCCGCACATTCCTACACAACGTGCGCACATCTGCCTGGGCCAGCTTAGTAGTAGCTGGGAACAGCTCAGACTGAGCAGAGCTTACTGGGGTTTTATTCTGAGAACAAGGGTATATTAGCCACTGCAGAGCTTGCCTGAATGTAACTAGATACCTTCCGCATTCAGGCTTGCTCTGTGATCCAGTTAAGAGATAGTTTGAATGTGTTCACCCTGAACATATTGTCTCCAGTTCACACTGGAGACATAGAAGGGCAGCTAATCAGGACGGGAGCTGGGCACCTGCTGAGCTTGTTGCTTTTCCTTCTGTGTCTTGGCCCTATTAACTTTCGTAACTTGCATGCCCTGCAGTTACTTCTGATTGCACTCTCAGGGTGGAGTCCCTGATAACCACGTTGATTTGGCATGGTAACGTGCGGCTGTGGAGAGCCCTCAAAATGAGGAAGAATGTCATATATTGAAGGGCCAGGTCCAGCTATTAAGAAATGGTGCAACTTATTCTTATTTAGTAGCTCTGCCTGTTTCCCAGGAGCATGGAGGTACATGGAGGCTGAGCACTTCAGTGAGGAAATCTGGAGTCCTTACACGACAAAGGCCAATTCACCAGAATATGCTATGGTGACCTGTAACGTGATCAATGTGGTTAAAGTTATGTTTCAGAGTAGTCATTTCAATCACTTATGTTCTCTAGAGAATATAGATATCCGATTTCTATTTTTTGCTCATTGCCATTCTAATTTTTACTGCAAGTTCTTTTTCGTGTAGTGACAGCATCCAAGCTGGCTGCAAGACAGGTCCCTAGACCCCTTCCTTATAGTGAGCTCCCAAAGAACACCAAAGGCTTTTAAGCTATGCTTCACTGGATTAAAAGTAGTCTAGGACAAATAGCAAACACACCAGAAGGGTCTGTAGACAATTCCCATCCTACCTCCAGGATCCAGAACTCAGGGTTGCTGGGACAGAACTCACTTTGCCCTGAATTTCTTTTGTATCCTAGATTTTGTTTCAAAGCCAGGATAAGGTATTAGTGTGATCCCCTTCCTTATTCTCTTGAGAATGTGATGAGATGTGTTGTTATGTGTGAATTTTGTCCTTTTTCCCAATTTAACACATGTAGTCCAGTACCACATACTTCCTTTAACACGTTTTGCATGGTAGATGTTTCCAGATCCTGTATGGCTACACAAGCCATGCTGATCATGAGTATGTATTAGCAACTAATAGTTTGGCTTTCAACAGGTTCAGCAATATAACGAGACTCAGTAAATTGTTACTCATCATATGGTAAGGAGGGAACCTTCCAACCTGAAGCCTTTCTGCTCTGGATGTGGATAATTGCAGTTTTACTAATCACCCAACCTGGGCTTTGGCTGGAACTAGCAATCATAGAATCATTTCAATTGGAAGAGACCCTCAGGATCACAGAGTCCAACCATAACCCAACTCTAGCACTAAACCATGTCCCTAAGAACCTCGTCTAAACGCCTTTTAAACCCCTGCAGGGATGGTGACTCCAGCACTGCCCTGGGCAGCCTGTTCAATGCCTGACAACCCTTTCTGTGAAGAATTTTTTCCTAATATCCAATCTAAACCTCCCCTGGCACAACTTGAGGCCATTTCCTCTTCTCCTGTCACTTGCTACGTGGGAGAAATCCTCACCCACTCCCCTGAGTGGGAGCTACCAACAAACAGAACAAAAGAGCGAAACGGGAAAGAAAAGACTTCTATTCAAAATCCCTTGCCTGTCGGGTCTGCTGGAAGGTTTGGTTGTTTTCGCAGCTTGTTCTTTCTCACCAAATCAGCAACTGCACCTGAACAACATTCACATATCTCACAGAACACCAAACCTCCCCAGAAAAAAACCAAACAAACAAACAAAAACCAAAAAACAACAACAAAACCTTTAAACACAAAGCCACGTGTATGTGGGGAGACTCACGCGGGGCTCTAGGAAACCACAGAGCGCAGTCAGAGCTCCGTACGGGCCAGCAGCCGCGGGTGACACCGGTTTCTTCTGATTGCACTGCAACTGGGCTGAGGTCACGGCGAGGAAAACCGCCGTCTAGCACCCAGCAACAGCTCCCCAAAACAACACCTGCCCGGGGAGGAGCCCCCCGCACACCTGGGTTCTCTGCGGCTGCCGTTTCCCGCCTCAGCTCCCGCCGGGCGGCGGCGCTAGGACCCCGCGCGGGGAGCGCTCGGCGGGAACGGCGCGCGGGGCAGCAGCGCCCCCGTGCGGCCGCCTCGCGGCGGCACGGACCCGCCGTTTCCCGCCTTCCCCCCCCCCCCAAAAAAAGTGTCACAGGTGCTGCAGCCTTCGCTCCTTCACATAAGGGCTGCTAAATTACTACACTGCCCAATCTCCAAAACTGTTAAATAGAACCTCAAGCTAAAAATAGGTGCTGCCAGAAACACTGAATTTCGGAAATGAAAATGAGTCCAATGTGTAAAGACATTTTCCAGCCCTCCCGCAGCTCCAAGCAGCATTGCAGTCCGAGTCCCTGGTCCCCCTCCCGGCTGTGTCTGCACCCCACGGTCTCTCCTTCCTCCTGCCCTCCAGTGGGACGCATCCCCTAGCCCGCCCGGCCACCGCCACCTTCTTGTCTGACGCAAACCTGGCACAGGGAGCCTTGAAGAGCGAAAGTGGGGAAAGGAGGAGGATATTTCAGTACTTAAAACGGGCCTATAAGAAGGAGGAGGACTGACTTTTACAAGCAGTGGTTCTTCTGCATCTCTAGCCTGAATCTCCTCTCCTTCAGTTTAAAACCGTTACCCCTTGTCCTGTTGTAACACGCCCTTCTTAAAAGCCTGTCCGTGAGCGGTGGCCCCTGGGGATCCGGCCATGGCAGCGCCCTGGCCACAGCAGGAGGGCAGAATCGGTGGTTCAGCCCTGGCCTGGCCCTGCAGAGGTGCACACAGAGCAGGTGTGATGGGTCACCAGTGGGTTCCTTGCCCAGGAAGCACTGCTCCAGCTGCCCTGTGTCCCGCTGCCCCCATTTCCCAGCACCCCGGTCAGCCCAGCTCAGAGGCAGCTCTTGGAAGTATCTTGGAAGCATTAAAGCCACAAAGATGCTGAAGGGAGTGGAGCATCTGCCGTGTGAGGAAAGGCTGAGGGAGCTGGGGCTCTGGAGCTTGGAGGAGACTGAGGGGTGACCTCATTCATGGGATCAATATGGAAAGGGGCAGTGTCAGGAGGATGGAGCCAGGCTCTTCTCAGTGACAACCAGTGACAGGACAAGGGGCAATGGGTGCAAACTGGAACACAAGAGGTTCCACTTAAAGATGAGAAGAAACTTCTTCATGGTGAGGGTGGCAGAGCCTGGCCCAGGCTGCCCAGGGAGGTTGTGGAGTCTCCTTCTGTGCAGCCATTCAAACCCGCCTGGACACCTTCTGTGTAACCTCATCTGGGTGTTCCTGCTCCCGGGGGGATTGCACTGGATGAGCTCTCCAGGTCCCTTCCAACCCCTGACACTCTGAGATTCTGTGATTCATCCCCCACCAAAGCGGAAACAAACCCTTCACCGGTCCCTCGCCCAGCGCTGCGGTGTGCCCAGCTCTGGTTGTCGTTATTCTGGCCCCACAAGAGCAGCGTGGCTGGACTGAGCCTTGCACACGACGGAGTTGGAGATCCCTGCTCTGCGGGTGGGAGTGCTGCCTTCTGCAGCTTTGGCCCACAGCTACAGAGCAGCTGGCTCCCAAGGCAGTAACCTGTAAGACTCCGAACGACAGACACAAAATAGAGGAGGCGTAGTTACGTGTTTGACAAAGCTGTGATTTCACTGTAGTCCTCCAAATCCACACAGCCTGAGCTGTCTAAGCCCAGCCCCAGTTAACCACTAATAGCGACGGCAAAGCCTGGCCTGAAAACACTTGAAAGACAGGGGTTCCAAAAGCACTTCAAGTCCGCTGGGGACGGTGGCATGTGTGTCCTAAGCCACTTTGGTGTTTCTGGAAGTCCAAGCCAGGGTTGTGGCTGCTTTACTGGCCCTTGCAATTTTCAGCATGACATTTGATTTACCTCTTATCTGCAAGGATTCATTGCAGCTTTTCAGGGCTGTTTCTGTTGCAAAAAGCTCCCCTTTGTTCTACTGTCAACACAGTGGCAGCAACAGTTTACCTTTAAAAAGTAATCACAACAATGCCGAGATAAAAATCACACCACAAACCCAAAGTACCACCACAGTATGTCCTAACTCCTCCAAGGCAGCTGACCAGATAACCACATAACAGGAGTCCTCACCCTACCATGAGCTTTGAAATACTTGGGGTGTGAAATTTTTACAGAATGTGTTTAATTCATCATTGTGACACCCAAAAGACAACTGAATTCAAATCCAAAAGCAGAATAACTTCCATGGTCACCCATTTCATCAGCATGCGTCTGTCATGCACTGCTCTACAAGTGGCAAGACAACAACAGCCTTTTTCCTAGATGGCTCGGTGCCTTGAGCCAGCCAGTCCAAAACATCAGTCGCAGGATCTGAAGTGGTGGTTAGAATCACAGAACCACAGAGCAGTTTGGGTTGGAAGGGACCTGTAAAGGTCATCTAGTCCAATCCCCCTGCAATAAGCAGAGACATCTTCAACTAGACCAGGTTGCTCAGAGCTTCATCCAGCCTGGCCTTGAATGTTTCCAGGGACGGGGCATCCACTGCCTCTCTGGGCAACCTATTTAGACTGACTGAATTTGTGGCTTAGCGCCTGTCGACTGAATGTTTAGGTCACATGCCCTTGCATGTGTTAGATCTGGGATAAACACCTTAACATACATGTTTTTTTTTTCTTCTTTTAGGAAAGTCAATGACAATGAATTATTCTCAAGCATCATTAAAAAAAAGAGTGATTCATGGGGTACGTGAGCTTGTACCAAGAAGCAAAGCCCCACACACTTACACCCCAAAGGAGACCACCTCATTGGATTTGCTCTGCTGGAGGTGTTTGCCCTACCACTGAGCCCCACAGCACGTCCCATGTGAGAGATCAGACCAACAGATCAGCAAGGAGGCATCAGAACAAATGAGGGAGCACACGAGCTGCATTTCAGGCTGAAATCTCTACATCCCGAACGTAGCTTGTTTACACACCTAATGGGGAGTGATGTAGATGGGAAGTGGGTTTTAAAGCCATCACAGAACCTTAAAAATAGCATAGTGAAAGTCATTGTTTCCCTTCACAATTAGGAGGACAGGAAATGAAAACGCATGAGTGTGGAGACTTTGGAGGGAACGACCTGGAGTCATGAGAATATAGGCCAGATATTGAAGCGAAGAATGAGAAGCAGCAGGAGTCAACAGAATATAATTTGTGTGGATAGACTGTAGCAGCCTCTGCAGAAAGAATCACAAAGCATTTTATTGAGAGAATATTTTATATTGCTGTGGGCAACTGCTCATCACCCACAAGCAGAAGTGGAAAACTGCTGGAGAGACAGAACAAGGTACCTCAATGTAAACACCACCTTTGTTTCGTGGTGAAAAAGGGACACAATGCAGTAGCATTTTGCTAACATGGACATTGTTTAGGGTGATAACTGTAAGTATAGTAAGAGTTATGTGATTAAACAGAGTAAATAAAATTATATATTGTACATCACAGGGAAAATCTTTGCTGCGAATCAGACTCCTTAGGGAAGCAGAACAAGTCATGTTTTTGAATTGCTTGGAGTTAGAAGGGAGAAGCATTGAAGATTGTGTGGTAGAGAACACTGGTGTACAGGCCAAGGGAGGAGCAAGCCCACTTCTCTTTGGAACTGGGTGTATCCCTGGATGCATTTTTGAAAGCATTAAAATGCCCATAAGGATTTTCCAGGTTGTTAATAGGCAGTGATGGCGAGTCAGAACTGAGACAATAGGAGAAAAAGTAGTTTATCACTGTAGGGTAGTGTTGAGGATAAGACATGAAGAAAGAATGAGAGGTGTATGTGGATGAGAGAGTGAAAAAATCAAGACAAAGAGAAGAGAAATGAGTGAGGATGGAAAAAGGAAACACGTGTTTGTGAACAAAAATAGTTGCAGTTATAGGAAGCGTGTTGTGGAAACAGACTGCTTTTCCCAGGTGGTTAACTGTAACCAACTGTAGTCTTTGCAAGAAACATTTCCAAATCGCAGTCACAATGTCTTTGTGAAGTAGGTGAGCACTGACAGAGGAGGGAGGCAAAGACAGAAAGATTGAAAGGCAATGGAGGAGCCTCTGTTGGTGTGGGACTAGGAGCAGCAGCCCTCACGCTCTGCCCTGAGCCAGGCTTTATGTCTCCTGGTTTGGGAACACGCACTGTGAGTGCCCAGGCCCTGCTGGTTCATTATCAAATGCACTCAACCACTGCAAGAAATCACTGTCTAGATCAAACTTTGGAGTGCTGCCCAATGTACCCCACAGTGTACCCTGGGCTGGACCCTTTTGAAACAAAGGGAGCAGCGTGTTCGAGCAATCCCAACTTCCAGAAAGCAGAGAAGGAGTAATTCCAGACTTGAGGACAAATACAAACTTTACTGGACAGTCAGACTTGCGGCAATTGTTGTAGTGAGATCTACGCCATTCTTACCCCAGCTGTTCTTACCCTAGGGCGAAATAGGTGTGTATTAATCATCTCTGCCTTGGTGTAACTAATAAGGTTATAGAGAGGGGAGTGAAGGAGTAAGTTGCTCCAAAATTACTATCTTCATTAAATAAAAAGCCTTTTGTCTATCAAAATTGCTTTCCTGGCAAAATAGTTACGTTTTTAAGAACAACAATACATTTTTGAACCCTAACAATACTGATTTGTTTTAAAGCTTGTTTTCACAAAAAATAGCAAAAACTTTGCTCAAAGGATTACATTCCCCTACACTTTTATTTGCCTTCCCAGCCCGCAGTAGGTTTGGTAGGCGCCCAGACCTTGGTGTGTTGTCAGCACAGTTGGTTGTCCTAATGTGGGTCATAACTTCATAGGCAAAGCTTAGGACTCAGATGCATCTTTTTCAGCTTTATAATTGCTTGAATCTCCATATGGTACTCCTGAGCTTCAGAATTAAAAGTCCACTGCAGAAACTTTCTCTAGTATAGAGTTAAGTTTGGCTCCAAAGACCTGAGCTGAAAATTTCGATCAAATCCTGACTTGACACAGGCTTAGGTCTGATTTTAATTTAACAAAAGGCAAAGATTTGCAGGGCTTTGCAAATATTTGAAGAGAGTAAAACTGCCTGCCAATGTCCATGTGAACAAATCTTTAGCAGTAGTGGTGAAATAAATTAAATTAAATCACATTTTGAGGAAGAGTAAAACAAGACGTGAAGATTTTTCCCATGCAGTGTAAAATAGGAGTGAATCTGTAACCCCGTCCTGTTATTCAGAAATTATTTGGTACCAACTGCATGACCATTACAAGGACTCAATCCCAGAAGTGTCTGTCAGGCACCACTATTAGTCCTTTGTGTCTTCATTTCGCACAGTCAGGAATGCTATTAGTAACTGCATCTAATATATTAAACATGATCTAGAAGCTGCTTTTCCAGCTTGTTATCTCCGCTAATATTGGTATTACAGGCATAAATAAATAGCCACTTCTAGATGATTGTAGAACATGTTATCCCAAAGGGTTCTAAACCATTGCCAGAACACAGATGGACAGCAGGCCAGAATAGAGAGTGCTGCACAAAAGCAGGGAGAGGGAAAGAGAGGAACTTTTGACCTAAGGCCTTAGGGCCCTGGGCCAGTTCTCCTCCTCTCACAGAGCTGCATAAAGTTTCTCATGTCCATGCAGAACAAGCCTGACCTCCAGGGTGGAAGTCTTAGGTCAGTGTGAGGGGATCCTCCTGCAATTTGGACATGTTCTTCCAATGAATTCCAGGACCAGGACTCACAAGAGGCTCCTACCCTACTGACGAGCGGTTTCCGCGTAAAGCAAGACCATCAGTTCCACAAGGCCAGCTGAAACTGGTGGGGAGAAACTGAGTCGCCGTTGCAAATATGCGTGTATTGTAAGTCAAGGAACAAGTTGCTGACCATGGGCCATCCGCAGGGAGTGTACTGAAGGTGACTGTAGCCTCTATCGTGATAGATTCAACAAGAAACAGTTTTTGCCAAAGCGAACACCAAACATAATGTCAGAAAAATCTTTCATCTTCCAGTTTGTGACAGCAAACCGTGAGATAGGAAAAAAAAAAAAAGGAGTAAACTCCCCAGGTGTGGACGACAGCTAACGCTGACATAGCTATAACGTAGTCAGGGGTTAAATTACAAAGTCCTTCTGATTATCACATAATTTCCCCCATTGCCCACAAACCACTTCCTTTTCTACCCATGAATTCTTCCCCATCTTCACAGCAGACAGAAGACTGGTGTCTGTGTCAGGCAAGCATGAAGTCGGTTGCTGTAACTTTCTGTGTCCTCTGCTTTCAGTTTGAAGCCCTGTACGGTGAGTAGCATTTTGGATTATTCTCCCTGCAGTAGATGTCTCTGTGGAATATAACCCGCGCAACAGCGGGAGGCAGCAAATGAGGGATACCAGCAAGGGGTTGGAGGACTAGAGGTAATTAAGGGAAACAGCTGCAAAAAGACCACTCTCAACTTTAATATCATTAAAGCTGATGGGAAGAGAATTCCTGCCAGCACAAGGCATTTGCTCTGAAACCGAAATGTACAAGTTTTTATTTTGTATATTCTTTAGCTCATCTGTTCAGTGTTACCCTCTAGCTGTAGTGTTCCAGCCAGCTTCCCTTGCTGGGCATAAGGTCTCGGGCAGCATGACGGTGAATGGCTTCATAAAGAGAAGCCAAGTTACTGATATCAAACCCGATCTTGTTTGGAAAGGGAATTTTTAGATTACGAAAAGTGTATGTGGCATGGAAGAGTGGAAGATTGTTTTGGTGCAGGCTTGAAATGCAAACTGACTTAAAAGAAAGCGGAGCATTCCAAATGGTGTGTTTGGGAGGGTGTGCGGTGACAGCACTGATCTCACTGCAGCCATAAACACGGATGTAGCGTTTTACAAGATTCAGTGTTTTATCACATCTATGCAAAGTAAAATATCAGAGCTCGCATTTGTCTGTAGCCTCTCTGAAACCTACCAGGGCAGGATGGGGATGGAAATACAGATAATATCTGATTAAGAATCCTTTTTTCCATACATATACTGTCCAAAGACTTGGTGTGATGCGTCATATAAGCAAAACCTGAGATTTAGTATGCACGGTTACTAAGCACCATCTCAATGTGTTCTTTGAAGGTCATGCCGAGAGCTATTGAATACATTTGCTTCTGAAATTCTGGTGATACAGGTTAGGTTTCAAGTCCCTCTGTAGAATTTAACTACTCCTGAGGTTTCATACAGAATTTAAGCTTTCATTTAAATAAAGAACACTTGCCAGCTCTTTAGGCAATTCAGATACCCTTCTGAAGGTTAACTAATACAGCAAGAGTATACTGAGATTTCAGATAGATTGAAAAGATGGGTGAAATCACAGGCAAGGAGGACTGTGATCAGTATCCCTAAAGGGACAGGGGCTGCTTTTTTTCTCCTTGAAAAGTTATTCTTAAATCTACCAAGAAAAAAATCCTATCAATTCTGTTAAATATTTCTCAGCTAGTCAATTTAACAGGTATACTTGCCCAGCGTGTTTCTACATGTGGCTGGAGCCATCTAAAAGGCCATTCCTTGTGGCAAGAAATAGGCTGCAATTTTAATTGTTCTATCTGATACCAGCATTTCTCCCTTCTTCTCCCTTCTTCAGATACGCAGGATAGAATTCGAGCAGTGCCCTGAGGAGAGGAGATGGCAGGAGAAAGAATTTCTTAGGTTTTTTACCTTACAGTGCTTTCAGCATTAGAAGTACTAATTATTACCACTCTTGCTAAAAACAAAAGGGCTGTAAAAGATCGGCTTGATGTAAGACCCATTAGCGTGATACTCTCATTTAAAGAACAAGCTAGCACTCCAGAGTGTGCTGCCAAGGACTATGGCAAATTTGGGGGAGTAAAAGCAGAGTAACTTCTGAGTTCGGATTTTTTTTAACCTGCTTGTGATCTATGCATAGTTTTTTCAACGTCAACAGATCACAGAAGCTGATATCCACATGTATATCTGTATTTTGATTTGATAACCCAGTTGTGATAAAGAAATTGCTTGTAAGAGCATGGAGCCTCTGTAGTGCAAGTAGAGGAACAGGGGAAACGGGATTTTTGGGGTACAGAGCTGTAGAACCCCATAGCACTTGAGGCCCTTGCTATGAAACACGGTACAGGAACCTTTGCACGCCCGTGTTTGCAAAGTGTTCGCACTGTTCACCCACAGGTCTCCTGCTGTCAATACAAGAGGAAACCATGGTCACTTCTTAGAAGGGTATCTGAAATATTATCAACAATGGCTGCTGTCTTGGTGGTATATTTTATATGAGTTTCTGCATTTCACAACGTATGTTATATCCTAGAAATAATTCAGATTATAGATGGCTTCCTAGAGTAATTCTGCCCATTACTTTCTTTGCCCAGAAGCACCACTTTCCTCTCTTAATCCTCAATTCTTAAAAGACATGTTAGTTTTAGGTGTATGACTAATGACACTGGCATTGACAGTGTCATCATTCAGAACGCCCTGAAAGGTCAAAGCTACAGCAACTTAAAAAACTCTGCACGGTTTCATTACACATTTAGTATTAACAAAACAAATGTGTTTGTTTTAAAGGCAGGGTCTGCACTCTCCTTGCTCATCTTCAGAGGCAAACACACCCAAGTGAAATTATGCTCATTCTTTTTATCAGCTAATTAGTTTTCTGAGAGCTGGGGCAGATAAAACAAGCAGCAAGAAAACTGAACTGGAGTATTCTATCCTTCTACGCTAAGCCCCAAGTTTTAAAATTGATCAAAAGTGGTTTTTAAACTTCTGTTAGGGCCAAAATGTGTAATGGGTTGGTGATGTTTGCAAACAGCATTGCATCTGCCAAGGAGCAACTAGAAAGCTCAAAACTGCAATTCCATTAAAATGAAAATAACCCACCTTCCATTGGCCTTCAGTGTCCAAGCACACTATAGAAATTCGCAAACCTCTGCCAAGGTGCTTTCCCACTGCAGTAAAGGTGAAATGGAGATGGAAATGTGCATGACTGTAAACACACATATACATGGAAGGTACACACACGCTTTCATAGTTTAACATAGCAAGATGTTACTTTCTTATACAGGTTCATCTCTCGGATTCCTGTCTGAACCACAATATTTGTCTCGACACTCTGCTTCACATGAGGCGAGTCAGAACAACTCTCACAATTCCGCAGTGTGACACTGCTATGATACAAATCAAAGATTTGTTTCCTCACGTCTCAAAACCTCCATGTGCAATTGAATGAGCTTTTTAATAAAAAAATACCAAAAAGGAACCTTAAGGCCAAATCTAAACATTTTTACTACTGAATCAATGAAAGTCTTCTGTTCATTTCCAACAATACCATGACATAGTCTTTTATTCACATGTTTTTGGAGGTAATATTAGGGAAGTTTAGGGACTGAATCTCTGAATATCACTGGATGTTTAAACCCCAGTTTCCTATCTCCCATCCCACTAAACGTACATTTATCCTGGCTGTAGCTTGGCAAATGAAATCCCAAATGTGTCTGGCCGTTAACCACATAGGATTACCCTTGGAATGATCCAGTACAAATGGGCCCAGGAGAACCGCAGGCAGGCACAGGGAGGGGGGAACAAGCCACCTTCAGTACGCAGTGAGCGCATTCGCATGGGGAGCTGATGCAGAATAGCCAGTGAGTTGGAAATTCATGTCGGATGTCACGCATTGTGGTCATCCACATAGGCAATTCTGTGTTTTAATCTCAAGCAGTGTTAATCTCATTTTTAAATGTGCTCCTTTTATACTATGCTAAGCATAGTCTTCTGTATGGTCACTTGTTTCAGAGGAATACTAATTGCATCACATTTACCAAAATGCTCATTCAGAGAAATACATTACTGAGTGTTGCTTGAAAACAGGCAGTTAAGGCTTCTGGGCCGAGAGGATACAGAACGATCTTTCAGCTTGCCACAAGGTCACATAAACTGCATGCTTAATGACCTCTCTCTGCCCTTTCCCATTAAAACCAAGGATTAAAACCACCTTCTCTAACAAACGTTTTAAATCACCCAGTATGAAAGGGCAATTTCATTAGCTAACGGCAAAGCTGAGCTATTCTCAGAGACAAAGAAAGAAATGAAGCTGTTGCTTTAGCGCTCAGAGTAGAGTAGCCCGGCACTATATGGCACCACTTGGCTCTGTAGCCAGAGTCCACACCTGCCTCTGCTCTCGGGTGTCGGTGCTTTTCAAAAGTATCAGGTCAGCTTACATATTTGCCATGCTCCTGAGCTTCTGCTATACCAGTACACTCATTTTTTCCCTTCCCTTCCCTTCCCCTGCTGTTGGGCCTAATTATAAAGGTATATGTGCCCAAACTATGGGCCATCAAACCATTTTAAAAGCCCTTTATTTCAAAGGCTGTTCTCATAGCAGCTCTTTTCCTTCACCACGAGACATGCAACTCATCAAGAACTGTTTCTTTACTTGACCTTTCCTTTCAGCTCTTCAGCCTATATACCATTGTGAGGGCTTGTACTTTCTGTATCTGCACCTCCAGTGTATCTAGAGCTCCATTTCACTGTGGGTTGGCGAATTGCGCCTTATCTTCACACCAATGGTACAAGATGCCAAATACCTTGTCTGTTATCACACACTTAAGTAATAGTCCTGAGAGAAGTACAGATATTAGAACTGTCACGGAATTAGATAAGGCTGTTGACTGTGCGCAGTAAACCAGGAAGAATGGGATAACCAGGAAGAAGGTAAATCAATCAAAAAGAGATAACGGTTTATTTTGCTTTCCAACTGAGCACTGCAAAGCGTCTTCCAGAGCCCATTAGCTTACGTGTCACACTAAAAATATTTTAAACAAGTATTGCTTATTGCAATGCCTTCCCCAGTGGTGGTGACTGGGGAGCAAGAATTCAAAGGAGGAAAAAGCACGGACACTCAAAAATCGCCTCTGTCCAGAAAGAGCTGAGAGCATACAAAGGTACCCTGATGAGAATAATCCTCTGCTCCTGTGCATATGCAGGCTGAATGTCACAGCTAAACAGCTGCCCTGGGAAAAAGATCATTTATACTGTGAAATCTGTGCGACACCTGGCATTGTTGGGGATCTGCTCTGTGTGCGTGTAGACTGCCATGGAACAGTAAGAATAGGATGGTGCATCGAAGCCTATAAATATTTGCCCTGTATTTCCTTAGTATCATAAAATATTGATGTAGAGTCTATTTCAACCTAAGCAGCCACTGAAGAAACTACTCAGGCTACTGGAAAGTAGGAAAACCAGATACAGGTGTAGTGTTTTGTTTGGGGTTTTTTTCTACTTGCCTGTGTACCTGTCTGTACCTTTAGTTTTATGGCACTGCAAAAATTCCAAACAAAACACTCTGAGGCTGTGCTCTGCTGCCAGTACCGACATCTGAACCATTTCAAAGCAGCATATGCCACCAACCCAGCCGGGAAGTTTCATTCTCATTACTGCCATAGTGGGTGGTGATGGAGGCAGCAGCTTAAAAAACAAATCCACAACAATTATGAAAAATGTGCCTGTCTCCTGTAATGGAGGCTGCCCACGCACAATGGACTGAGTGAAGCTTGATAATCGTGAAGATAAAAAGTTGCTACTGAAAAAGGAACAAAACCGTATGCATTGCTTGAATCTCCTCTTGCTGTATGTATTGGGGCATCTTCCAGATATTCATCCTAGATGTGCTGTGAGAAGATGTTTTGATGCAGTGTCGAACGGAGTGAACGCAGAACACAGTGAGCACTTGGATCTGGAAAGAAAGCATAATGCTGGCTCACTGCAGACTCGGGACTCATGAGAATACAAAAGTATGCTGCTTTATTTGGGGACAGAGTTCCTCAGTATTTGGGCAAAAAATTTACTTTCATCTCAGCTTCTCTTTATGAAATACATCTATTACTTTGCAGAGGTTTTTAAGAATTTGTAAATGCTGTGTGTGCGATCACTATTAATTCCTGCTCTACACGTTTTCTTTCTATTTTGATTTTTATATTTTGTGCTTTTATCACATCATATGATTTTATAGCGTAGCACAGAGAGGATCAGATTGGCTAATCATACAAATTTGAAAATACTTTGGCATCTTAACGTTGTGTAGCTCAGCCCCTGTTCCCGCATCTCTCCTCTTGAATTTTAAACAGGAAACAATATTGTGTTTTTCAGGAGTTGATAGCTGCTCGCCAAGACCGTGCAACTATACAAGTAAGACGCATTTGCATAATTTTGTTCATGGCTTTAAATGTCGTCCTAGAGCAGAAAATACTGCCCCTGAAGAAAAAAGTTGTCATTTTTTACAATACACTTCAACACATTTTTGCCTGAGGGAGCTGACCATGCTGTTGGTTGCTGGCTTGACAAAGTCAAACTTGACAAAGTCAAACTGTGAGGCAGCAGGAGGCCCTTGGTCAGTTTACTTTTTCTTCTCCAAAATTTGCAAAATGAAAGTTGCAGGACACCTGAGTTTTTCAAACCATTTTGGGGAAGGTCAAATGTGATTTTTTGATTG
This sequence comes from Pampusana beccarii, assembly GCA_013399365.1. Lineage (NCBI taxonomy): Eukaryota > Metazoa > Chordata > Aves > Columbiformes > Columbidae > Pampusana > Pampusana beccarii. The sequence continues at coordinate 234,861 of VWYH01003953.1, read as the reverse complement.
CATGTAGGTACATGCATGAAGTGACATTCATCCTTTACTTCCCCTGTTATGTTAGCGATGAAGGTGCTATAGCCATCTAGATAATTTGGTTTGAACTTTATATCGTGCCCCAAACCTGTATCTGCTCTAGAGAGGAAAGATATATCTTGCAGTTAAGGCTCTTATGTAGGAATTTTGGGTTCACATCTCATTTTAAGCTTTCAGCTACATCATTAGGATGCAGATTACGAGCCATAAAATAGAGATAATTACCATCATTTTGTCCCACCTTGTTTTATCTATGAATAGGACAATCAATCTGAGGCAGGGATTATATGTACATGGTTCTCTTGCTTTGTTTACATGAGTTTCTTAACATTTTAGGGATTCTTTTCATTGCTATGTGAGTGACTGTCCTTATTGTTTTCATGTCTTCAGAGCAGCTTCATGTCTCTGACTCCCAGGTGGTGGTGGAATTTGAAAATGGGAACTTCAGGTTCACATTCCCCAATCCCAAAAACGTGAGTGAGTTCAGCATGACCCTCTTCAAAGGGCATGAAAAGAAGGAGATCTGTGCACTCCATTTAAGCGAGGAGAACACTATCCACAAGACTAATGTCACCTACTGCCAGACTACGCATACAAATAGCAGCACCACTTTCATTCTTAAAAATCTGGAAAGAAAGCACATCGACCTTTATACCTACTGCCTGGAGATGTTCTTACCTCCTCCTTATATAGACTGCCGGCTCAGGGAAACCTATTTGTACATCCAAGGTAAGTTTCCTTCTCTTTTCCCTCTCTTCAGTTTATTGATAAGTGGACATTGCGCATAGCTATGCTGCAGAGAAAAATGTGACTAGAGATTGAAAAATATTTCCAAGATGGCTTATAACTACTTAGCAGGGGCTGGTAAGAGTGGAGCTGTGTTGTCAGACTGCTCAGCGTGGCCCCTGCATATTTAAAAAAAAAAAAATCAGCTGCCAAAAATCTGTGTCAATGGAACTCTGATGCCACACTGATGTGAAGAAGGCGATGTTCACCTCTCTGAAGCAGGCCTTTGGCTTTAGAGGCTTCTTAAAGCAGAACAGAAGACAACTGCTGAGAATTTTGGGGCTTTTACTGAGAAGGGCTTGGACTAACTTCAGAAGATTTGCTGCACAGGCTTTAATTTTGAATTGCCTTTCACTCGGTGGCTCTCTGGTATTTAAGCTGGAAGAGTTAGTAGTGGTTTTGTTCACACCACTTCTTGGTTCTCCATATAGTTCAGCTGCAACATGGTACTGCCTGTTGTCCTTCCCTTGCTACTTTTTCCTACCTCTCAACACCAGGACTAAACAAAGATAGAAGCTGAAACGCTAAGGCTAAAATTATGTGGTTGGGTCAAAATATCTCTCAGCCCTCTCAGAACATAAACCAGCCTCTCAGAATCAAGCCATGACATATTTTTTTGTCTGCAGTGTTTCCCAATGTTGTCCGTTTCCATTTGTGCGGATAGCCAGATGCTCAGAGCTATTGCCAAACGTTTCATGCCTTGTATTTTCTCCCAGATCTGGGCAAGGGTAATTTTGCATCCCTCAGCTTGTCTTGCTATCCAAAAATGACTGCCGAAGTCCACCCTTCTTTTGACCAGGCTGTCCTTTAAATCACCTGTGGTACACACTGAATGTAAGCTTAAGCTTCGCTCAGGTCTGAAATACCATCATGCTCTCAAGCCTGGCTTTGTTTCTTTTCAGTCTACAGTTTTTGCTGTATGTATCAAGAGTTTCACTTCTTCTTCTGGAAAACTACAATGTTCTGTTTACTGCTGAATATACTTTTCTAAGGTGGCTTTTCACTTTAGGAAAATCCTTCACCAAGGCTCACTTTTGGTTTTTTATTAATATGAAGCGAAGAGGCGAAAGAATTCGAAAAGTTATCTCTGGGGGGGCGGGAAATGCAAATGGTCAGTAACGACTTCTTTTGCCCCCATGTCCAGATAAGGCAGACTGCATTTCACTGGGACACATGTCATGGGTCGTTATTGGCCTGATCACGTTTGCCATGATTTCCTGCATCTGCTGCATCGTAGCCTGTTGCTTAAGGAACAAGGTGAGCAAGTCTGTGAGATTCTGCACAACCTTCCTTCCAAGGGTCCTGGATGGGGAACTTGATTTAATGAGATTTAGAGGGTGGGACACGCACATACTCACTCAGCATGGGATGTGTTTTTTGACAAAGAGACTGAGTTGTTAATTTACCACTGGGATTCTGTCACTGATGACAGCAGCTCAGATTTAATTTTTCTAAGACAGAATTGTTTATTGATTTAAGGGCTGGGAATCAAAGGAAAGAGGAGAAATGCTGCACAGGTCAGCAAAATATCTTTGGTAAGCAATCCACCTGATTGTTTTCTTCAAGAAGGGGAAACAAATCATCAGTGGAGCTATTCCAACCCTGTGCTGGAGCAAAACCACTTAAACAAAGAACTAGTTGGCTCAGGGAAAAAAAAAAATTAAAAAAGGAGGCCATGGACATTAGTTATTCTTTTGGACAATGTGTGTTTTTCACTTTCAGTTTGTTTTATTCCAAGTTTTCTACATGAGTGCCTGTCTATTCTGACTTTAATATTCCCACTGAAAACAGTCAGAGTAACTGCCCTGCTTTAAGAACATATACAGGAGTGGCAGAGGTAGCGACCACAAATTAATTTCATGGCATTTTCTCTGTTTGCAGAATCGCCAGTGTGAATCCAAATCCCATGAGTACAACAGTGAATACATGCCCATGGCAGCAGTGAATGAAGCTAAGAAAACAAGAATCTGAGGTTGTATTAAGCCTGGTTGTACCTCTGCTTGTATCTGTTGGAGGGACAGGGCTGCTTGCTGTGTCTCCCATTGATTCTAGGGTGGGTGAGATTGTTACGATAGCTTGTTCATGGAGTTCACGCTGCCATGTGGCAGGAAGACGGAACAAAAAGCAGAATCTCCGCGAAGTTTTTTAATTGGAATGGTGGGCTGGCTCCTAGAAATGCAACTGCTTCATGTCAGTGCAAAGCAATGATCTTGTGCTTGAGGACAAGATGTGAAACTATTCCGTCCAGGTTCCTCAGATGATGTGTGGTACCCAAAATCTCTCTGGGGAAGTGATTTGTTAGATTTACTGACTGTTACTGGCAAATAAACTTTAGAGGATTAGGGAATTCCTAACTACTTAAGCCCTTGCATAGTAGCCAGAAGCAGTTTCGGATACAGAATGGAAGCAGAATTTGGACTGATTCAGATGTAGAGGGGTTGCATGTAACTAATGCTCCATTCCTATTCCAGGTGTAAGTTGCTTGTGGCATGGAAATTCTGGCAGCAGAGGTTTCCAGCTACTTGAATCTGGACAATGGGAAACGGGCATCTCCTCACCTCTCCCAGCCCCCCTGAGCTCTCGTGAAGGGCCTGTGCTCGGTCCTGAGACACCCACCGCCATCCCGTTGTGAGCTGTGTGTTGCTCTAGCCTTGCGTGTTCAGTGGCACGCTGCCTGATCCACTGACTGACTTGTGCTATGTGTTAAAGACGTCAGCTTTTAGTTGAAGAAAATGTAGTGTTTGCTTGAGAGTAGATTCCTGTAGCGCGGCTACAGAGGGAAAATTTCTTTTCCACAGTCTCCTTTATGATAAACTTTCCACTAGCGACAAACGAAAATGACTACCTCCAGTGGCAATCCTTGTGGCACAGCCATGAAGCACTGTTGATGTGTTGCACATGCCCTTTTGTTAGGGCTGGTTTAGCCCTAGATTCACTGTCAGACTTCCCAGCTCCGCGCTGGGAGAGTGACACAGGACCACATCTGCATTTCTTGTATTTGTTCAAATGTCCCGTTCACGTGTCTTGCAGCACAAATACTACGTGGTCCATAAGGCCAGTGCATTCACAAACTCGGTATTGCAATTATCTTCCGCTTGCGGTTTGACATGAAACCTTTACCACTTCCCCAGTGGGTTCAGGGGTTACTTGACCTGCCTCAAATTACTCTGAGCCTTCAATATAAATGAAAACAATCAACCCTTCACGCTCCCTGTGAAACCCAGCAAAACTCTGACCATAAACAACCAAGTGGGACTCCAGCCTGGGTATGTTGCCAGACACCATTCGGCTGCTGGAAGCAGAGTGGTGCATTGATTCTGAGGCTCTCTGTAATTTATTGAAAAACCAAACACCCATCAGAGGACACTATTGTGGAAGATACCCAGCCTGCTTGTTTGGCAAACACAAGGCTGGTTTCAAATCTGAGAGGGCAAATGGGGACTGTCAGGCACGCAAAGGACATAAGCTGGTGTGTCAAGAACAGGGTTTTCCTCAGCAAACACCTTAATACATAAGAGTATTGCAGAGAGAAGGTGCAAATTGTTAAGAATGACATTAAGCACAGGGGAAATGAGTAAAGCACCGAATGAAGTGGGGACCGCCAGTGTCACAGCGGGTACCCTGCTTAGATAACCAGCTCCTGGGCATGTTGGGGAACGTTACATTCTTCCTTGTCGTTCTGCCACATAACTTTTGCCAAATTACTTGACCTCCCAGCAAACAAAACCCTCCTCTGTACATCCACATATACACTGATTTCACCATTTTAAAAAGTATTGGTGAAATAATTGCCTTTGAAAATAATTGGTGAAGGTAGCTACCCTCTACTGCCTGTGAGAAATGCTGGATTAAGGATCCCATGTAAGAGTGTAGAATCCTATCCCCTGGAACCTTTCACCAGGCTGAGAAGGAAATTCAAGGAATAAAGAGTTTCTGAAAGAAGGAAAAACTTGTAGTTTGCCTTGAGATGGTGCTGGATAAAGGACAAATGATGAAAGTCTGTACAAGGTAGTTCAAAATACATACGTTCTACTCTGGAGAGAGAAATGATTTATACTCATTGTAACAATGCTCTTGGAAGTCTCAAGTTCCACCACTGCTTTCTTTTTGGGAAAATATTTTTATTCTTAATAAAACATTTTTTTACTATGCCATGTGTCCGTAGCAAAGTTCATGCATGCGTACATACATACAACTCTCTCCATGAGGAGAAAGTACAGGGCAGTTTATACCTGCACAGCATCATCATGGGAAAGAGGAAAACGACTAAGTAAAAAAAAGAAAAAAAGTTCAAAAAGTTAAAACCAAAATTCTGGATCTATTTCTACGCAGTGAGGTGATGACACTGTTTGGATCTGTTAGTTTCCTTTTTTTTTTCATAAGAAAGTATTCTTTCTTATTGTGCCATCTCTTCTTCCTTTCTTTTAATCCCTTATGCAATAGACAAATAATATTCAGGATCATCTGGGGACATTTTTCAGTTTCTTTTTGCCATTCTTCAATATTTCCAAATCAAAAAGAGCTGGAAGAAGATAAAGGATGGCAGAATGAGGAAAAAAAGAAAAAAGTAACATGAACTGAGTACATTGACTGTGTGACAAGAAAGGATTAAAATAAAACAAAAAAGAAATCTATAAGAATAAATAAAAAGCCTGATATTCTAACAGGTCAGCATTTCAAAAAGTAAAGACTCTATTGGGAAACCCCCAGTTTTGGGAAAAGACTATTTTAGTGTGGGGGGAAAAAAAAAGAATATTTCAGTCTTCTGCAAAATCCACTTTGAAAACAAGCACAAGCATGAGTACCATCCAAATAACATCCAGGAAATCAGAGGTTTGAGGGTAAAATGAACTACAAGACACAATCTCAACCTATGTTTTCTCTGTTTGCCACATAATTGTTTAGGATTGTAACAGAAATTTTACAATTTCTGACAGTCCATGACAGGGGTTCTACAGCCTGTCCTTCTCTTTGTCTTCTAATTGCTTTATGGGGAATAGGACTGGAAAAGTATTTTCGCTCGAGCTCTTCCATGAGCTGAATCCCCAGCAACCTTGTTCACGTAAAACCAGTTTCTGTCATACAACAGGTAACATAAAATTCAGTATCAGTGAGATGCTTTCTTCCTATCCGATTGCTGTAGGTTGCCCCACATATATTTACACTCAGTAATGCCCTTTAGATCCTCCCAGTCCTCGCCAGTATGGAGTGCACAAAGTCAGAAAACCAAATAAACATGTGCGACAAAGAACTACCCACAACCTCCTTGAAGGTTAAGACCTGAAATAAAAATTGACAACTTGAGCAAACTTAATCTTGCTAAACAGGTGGTATGATCTAATGTGAATGGGCGAAAGATGTTAAGGATGACAACTATCGCTACTGAAAAATTAAAGGAAGGATAAATGACAAGAATACAATAATTTGAACACCTGCGTATCTTCAGATGGTTGGAAATCCAAACCTCAATTTGTATTTTGCAAGCTTATCTTCCCAGAACTGAATTATGAACGAAATCCGAATGGTCTTGGGGTTTAATGATTAGATTTAAGATTGAAATTTCGTACCTAATATATAACACTGGGAATGAAATTACACTATGAAAAATTGTGGGACATTTTCCTTTACTACAGGTATTTTGTTAACTTCAAAGTTCAAGTAGTTTTAAATTCTATCATACTTCTTACGAACTTTTACGAAGTTTATTTAAGGCTAGGGGAAAAGAGGCTCTCAAACTGGAGTAAAGCAAACAAATTAATGAGGATCTGTACTAGAAGACGTACACAGCTATTCATAAAGTGTTTTACAAAGTGGAGAGTCTCTCATGTATGCAAACCTATACGTGGTCACGCAGAAGGACAAAATAATAAAAATAGAAAAAGTACAGGTCAGCTACAAGCAAACCAAATCAGTTAGTGGGGACTTTTGCCCATACGAAGTTTACTGGGGAGATGGATCCAAATGTTTGCCTTTGGTTTGACTTTAACTGCAATGAAACACTCTATATACCCAAGTCCCTTGAGTTGTCCAGCCCATCATGGCTATAGCAGTCTACCCACTGCCATAAAAATTTCCCATTTCCTCGAGAGATGAAATTTTGAGGTTTGTACTTATGTTCTATGATTATGAGTTCAGTTTGGGGGGTGGGGGTTGGTTGGAGAAGAGGGAGGAACGGGAAGGATTAAACAGCTTTTCTGGCAAAATGAACTGGACAGGTATGAACTGGAGATATGAAGAAGAGGTCAGGGGGTGAACTTCGTCTAAATGAGTATGTCTGAGCTATTTAATTCCTCCTGGGAGTCATAAGATCTTGTATGGCTTGAGATCAATTTTTAAAAAGAGATAAATCAGCTCTGATTATCAACAAGAAAGATTTAGCTGCTGCACACATCAAGCATAATCATTTTTAAAAACTGCAAACATTAACAACTTTGAAATACTGAACATCTTCCACATATTAAATCTTGCATCAGTCCTCTCAGTTTTTAGTACTCTGTTGGCAAATCCATCACCAGTGATATTTCACCCTCTGTCCCAACACATTGCAGGAATGAGTTTCACTGCAGTTTATAGAGTTTGTTGCCGTCTCTCAGAATTAAGGGCAGGATTGAATGCCTGGATCGTGCAAAGACTTGCAAGGAGGTATTTATTCCCTGTCCCCCCGCTGAGAAGGAAGGCTCATTTGCTGCCCTAGGGTTCTTCTGAAAAATGTCCGGAACACTGAGAAAAGTGGAAATGATGGTAGCACCCGCTGATGAGAGCAAGAGGGAATATACTGACTTTCAAAGGTGGGGGTTTAACTGAACAGAGTTTATGGAACATGAGAACTCTGCATAGGCTTTTCAGGCTACTCAGGCCAGATTTTGGAGGAGGAAGCTCAAAACCGGGATTCTCAAACCTTTTGCTGACTATTTTCCTCCACAAAATGTAATGTACTTGTGTTTGTCTACTCAACCAAATTATTTTCTCTTTGCAAGACAAAAAAAAAAAAGTGACAGGACATGCTCATTAAGGCTCTTTTGGGCCTAAGTGAACCAGGGGATGTTGTAGTAAGCACCTGGCTGAGTGGCAACAGAAAGGAGTCTCTGACACCAGCCCCTTTCCCAACACAGACTTCTAACACAGCGTTCCCTCGGCTACATCAAGAAGGGCTGAGAAACAATGCAAAGAGCGTGAAAAGCAGCTGGTCTCTGATTCCATACACACGGATCCGAGCCTACAGCACAGTTCTGCTGACACCTGCACCCGCCGATAACTCCAGGAGAGTCCACCGAACATACACAGAGCAACGCTTAGGATCTTCACACAGGGCTGCGGTACATGTCACAGGTAACGACGCTGGTAAAGAGCAGTAAATCAAAATAACAGCAACGTGAGTTCACATGCGGAGAATCAAGCCCTTGTTTGGAAGTTCAGCTGACGAGGCCAGCCAAAGGAGCATTTCCCAGTGTGCCACTGCTCTGCAGGGCTACCAGCAACAAGAAATACATTAAATATTCTCATAATGAAACTAAGCATATACAACCCTAAATGCACAGAGTAAGCAGATCTGCTAGAAGACTTGTATTCAAAGCAAACGTGTGCTGCTGCGAGCAGTTTGCCTTCAGAACAGACCCAGCCAGCGCCTCATGACAGCCTGGGATCAAAATCAGCAACTTCAGCAAGACTCATCTTCACGGAAGCAACAAGGTCAGAATCTTTTATCAAGACCGGCTGTATTTTGAGCATATTAATTTCAATATTACCGAGATAAAATTAGTAATATTGAAAGGAATGATTAACCATGCAGCTTCCAGGAACTGAAACCCTACAAAGTAAATCCCTTTTTGAAAGTTGTATTTCATCTAAGCACATTGAGACTTTGATGATCAAATAACTTAATCTATCAAACATGCAGAAGCGTTTCTGAGGAACATAGAATTGATGTGCTCTTTCTTACAAGTCTGTCATGTTGCCAAATAAAAACATATTTTCACTTTATTTTCCTAAAAAACAATCGAAGGAGCTAAATTATATTTATTCATTCTTCCCCTCCTGCTCCTTTGTATTTGCCTTCTGCCTTGAATTCGGAGGTTCCTCAGTTGAGTGAGTAAACTCTATGCCACGTAGGTACAGCAAGACCCTGACCCCTCCTTTCAGGCCTTCTGGTACACACAGTGTAAATAGAATAAAATCACCAGAGCCTTCCCTACCTCTACACATCTTCTGAACCCCACCTGCTGGAAATGGGCAACGCTCACCCGGCTGGGAGGCAGCAGCCACGGAGGTGTCACCTCAGCTGCCACCTCTGCGTGTGCTGCGAAGCCACCGTGAGTGTGCCCTCGTTACACGCGAGCTGATAGGGAACCGACACCCAGCTTTGATCTTGACCTTCACCTTTTGGCTACAAACAACTATGTGTCAAAACCTGTTTACCACAACGTACAAACTGTGATTGGGTGTATCGAGGGCAACTGGAGTCCCCTTAACTTCAGGTGCTGATGATATTGGTGCTGTGCAGAACTGCTGTACAGAGCACTCCCCATGATAAGAATACTCTGCTCTAGTTGTTTCCTTGCACGTTGCAGTGTGGGTTCACTAGAAACCTTCTCTTTTTTGTGGATGAGAATATTACAGGGCATAGGGTGGACTGAGGATAACACAGTCAATAATCTGTGTTTTGCAGCCATCTCTTATGCTGACTGGAGATGTCACAGTGCACAATCGTAAGAATGATCAAAAATAAGGAATAATCTGGTAAAAAAAGTCAATGCACAGTCACATCAAATAATTTCAAAATCCTGTGCAGGTCAATATTGAGATGGTTTCTCCCAATGAAATAAAGGTCCTGTTTGTTTCATTTCTAATGTGTGGCACTCTCATGTAGTCCAAGAGTGTTCTCATCCTGGTATATGTGGATCTTCGGTATGTTACTCACACGTGAAAGATGCCCTCAGTGAGCAAAGCTACTGAACAGCACCAGATATCATGCAGCCACAGCCATGACTGTGGGTATCTCCTTGTTCCGTCTGGGTGGGAAGGATGCAGGCAGCACAGGGTGGCCTTTGAGATGTCCTACTTGTAGACGGTACCGCTGTTCTAAAAACTGCTTCGACGCACATGCGGTTTTGGCTTCTGAGAACTGGGTTGAATAATGGTTGAAAACTTCAGTATTGATGCCACCCGTGTGTACTAGAGTTACAGATGAGAAAGAAATCATTATAATAAGTGTCTTACATATAGGTAAATACTATATACATATAATGACTATTGTATATACACACATATGCACACATACATTATTATAATCAGTCTGTGCTGGATGATATATAAACAATCCTTTCTGGTTTATTCTCCAAATAAAAGACCTGGAAAAGTCTGAAGATTATATTATTTACAATTCTGAGTATATGAGGAAACAGGGAGATACCTTTTTTTTTTTTATTCTTTTGCAATAATTCCAGAATGGGAAGAATTACTAATTTGAGGATGAACAATGTCTACCAGCTTCTGGTAAAAGATTTATGGGCACAAAGTTGGAGAGCTATATTTTCTTAGTGCCCCATTCTAATAGTTACCGGCGTTATTTCAGTTTCATGAGGGGAAAGCCAATGTAGACTTGAGCAGTCTACGCTGGTGAGGGTAATCTGCTGTGCCTAAGTAAAACCTCTGTGTCTTTGGTTCACAGATCAAATTCTTTGCCTGTGAATAATGGCAAATCCCCCTAGGACACTGTGTTTGAAGGCTTTAAAGCATATTGCCACTTTTCTTTTGGCCATTACGAAAACAACGTCATTACGTTGGTCCTTTACAGAGGCAGGAATACTATGGCACTAACAGCACAATGCCTGGGACACAGCAGAGTTTCCAGAACGGTGTCAGAGCCCCAGGGTTAAAACTTGTGATCTGCAGAGCACAGTTCTCAATTGCAGCCAGCAGGATGTTTGTATTTTGAGGTGGGCCTGATTCCTCAACAGGAAAGAGATCACATCAGCTATGAGGAAATCTTTTGTTACAAAGGAGAAGAAGAATTTCAGGATAGGGAAACAGTATTCGGAGCCTTACCAGTAGAAAGCCTTGGTATGTCTCTGCATGGCTAGGTACAGATTTATATTTTTTAAGACCTGAAACACAGCACTTTCCCCCAGGCAGCTGTCACAGATGGACAAACATATTCAACTCCATTGATACAGAGGCTGTTGTGTAACTCACACAAAGAGAACACTGGGCATTGTCATGCATTGAAGGACAGAGCTAAAGAAGGGCCTTTGCTTTCAGACGGTGATGCAGTTGCTATAGGGAAACTCACGGCCTTTGAATTTAGCAGATTTTTTCCCCCCACATTTGTCACCTGCAAAACAGAGTGATACTTGCTAATGAGACCAACATACAACTTTCCTCGTACCAGAACAAGGCACAGATTATTTCTGTGTATCTCTGCATCTCTAAAGCACACTGGCTGGACCACTTGTGAATGCCAGAATTTGACAGAGTGCCTGTGGCTTTTTTAAAGAAGGCTCAACTACTGTGGCCTCTAGCCCCTAGGGATATTCTTTTTTGGGGGAAACAACCAATGCACATGCTTTTATTACAAGCCCAAACCCAACAAAGAAATGTATTATTATGATTTTACCAACCTATACCCTCCTTCCTGGATACCTTAGAATCAATCATCAAAATGTGACACTCTCTCAAATTAATCTGGAGTTGCCAAAGTTAAAACACGTCTTCTGAGAAGCCTTTTCTCCCTCGTGTCATTTGTCAGAGTAGGTAACAAACTTACATTCCCTCTCCAGCACATATACAAAAGAAGGCATCAGAAAACAGCGAGGAAATGGCCCTCCTGGGGAATCAGAGCAAAGGTTACAGGATAGCTAAAAATCTACGAGATTTGTCATTCCGAAGAGAAATGTAACTTCCTCTTTCTCACGATGAAAATATTCCATTTTGGGCAGAAACAAGAGACCTCAGGATTTCCCACACCGTGTACAACCCTTGGAAAAGAAAGAGAGTGTGTTAGGCAGTTCAACCAGAAAGAAGGGGTTGGTTAATGGAAGCACAGGAAAATGGTGAAGTCAACTGAACAACCAACAACCAAACTGTGGAAAATTTTTCTTTGCAGTAAGTTTGGCCAATAAAATCCCCTGTAAATTCAGTGTCGTGAAAAGACGCTAGTAAATTCTTCTGATATCAGTTTTCCCCAGGATATTCGGTTTCGCCATGTGACTATATAACATTGAAAGGGGTGAAGAGGTGTCTCTTCAAAACGTGCCAGCAACATGCCAAAGACATACCCTGCTCTATACATGACTTATACAAATGTATTTCATAGCCTGGTTTATTGCTGCTTATGCTAATTTAGAATGATGCAACTTGTCAGATCAGTTGCAGAATTCCTACCTCAGTTGTGACACATTCGGTGATATCTGAGGTGTCAAAGAAAACAAAACCCTTCCCTGAGTGATAATTCAAGAGAACTCAGAGATGAGCTCCTGACAGACCAATTCTTTAGAGTTTTTGTTGGCAAGACTGAAAAAGCATGTGTACAAGTTGTTGAGGAAACGCCTATGTGTTATGGGGATTGCTTTATGCTGTGCTACTTGGGAAAATCCCTTGCTTTGGACACTTCAAAGGAGTTTGTTCTGGAGTACAGCTTGGTCCTCAGGAGAAGAATCCTAAAAAGAATAGGTAACTGCTGGTTTTTGTGAGAAACCTAAGTCTGCGGGAAACTAAAATGAGAATTACAAGCCCTTAAGCAGACTAAGAAAATGGTTTGACAAGAAGGTTATCACCAAAAGGGTTAAAACTATCTCCTGCACTAACTAAAAATGGAAATATCCTTTCCCCATCGTTGTCACAGCACTTAGGAGCCATGGCAAAAGTTCCTCTATAAAAAAGAGGGTGCATAATGGTAAGCATTACTTGAAAATACCGTGTGATGTTACGACAGTTGGCAACCTTTGTCTGAAGAATTGCTTTGCTAATATTCTTTCATCAATTGTTGTGGGAGGCTTGACTATCACCGTTAGTAATGATCAGTTGTTTCCCAGCCACAAAATAAGCACAATTATTGCAGACGGTTTGATGGATTCTTCTTGTGAAAGTGGTGAGAACAGAAGTGCCTCTACAAATAGATACAACACAGGAATCTGACTGCCATGTTCTTAGCCCAAAATACCTTCACTTCAGTGAAAAACTGACCTTCTACAAACCTAAAGACCAAGTGCATAGTTCTTGACAAAACAACCCAGGATCAATGGCAGACTGCAACCAAATGACACCAGGTCTGTCAAATTTCTTTTCAGAGACTACTCAGGATGCAACAAAGAACAGGTTATGTGGCAGTGGAGTAAAACTATCCTGTCCCCAGGACTTTTAGTTTCAGAGCATGGCTTTATTCTGCAGGCTGGCAGGTGCTTAGCTTTGGAAAAAAGTCAACTGGATCTGAATCAAGACGGCTGGTAGCAACCTCTTCTTCAAGCTGAGCCTGCAACAGGAGTACCTGGCATGAGGGTGAAGAGAAATGCGGCTTTCTTGGAATTTCTTGTACAGGTCTGCACCTGGTGGAGAATAACTCTGTTCTACTCCTCCTTGGAAAATACAGTGGCCGCAGTCTTCGCAAAGCCCTCAGTGCTTTAAAATAACTTGGACAAACCACCAACTGGCATGCTGAAAAAGATGTGCAAGCACATAAAAAGTGTGAGCGACAAAAGGCTCTAAAAAAAACAGGGAGGGGGAGAAACAGCTGGGAGATGAGTGAGGCTAATGACCCCAATGCTAATTTTTTTCTGTCTCTTTGATTACTGTATTTTGACTAAGCAATAGTTAGGGTGAAAAACTATACCACACCTGGTACCCAGCCATCAGCTGTACCAACTAAAGTCTTCTCCTCAAAGCAGAAAATACCAGAATTACATTGAAAACTCCCCAGTGGCTGAAATGAGAGCTACTCTCTAAAGACAGGTTTATATGAAGACACTAAAGCCAAGTCTTACTCCTCTACAGTTCAGAAATGCCTGGCACTGCCTAAGCCAAATGACATGAATAAAAGAAACTTACTGCTGTCTCTTTCAGAGTAGGAGGACTGTGAGCCTGCCAAGTGTCTGTTAACTCCAAAGATCGCTGCCCTTGGTGGTCTGAAAGTGTTGGATGGACTCAGCAAAAATTCTGCACCACCCGCTGAAGTGCTGTTTAATAAGATTTGCCAATGTTAATCTACTCTTGGAACGGAAGGCTCTGGGACGAGCAAGTCACCAGATCCAGTCTCAGGGAAATACATCTAAAAATGTCTTCTCCATATTGAAGTATCTTCATAAAGTGCAAGTGAGATGAGCAGTGTCCATATTCCTGGGTAGCCAACTTCTCCTATGGTTCGTACCTGTAACATTCTCAAAAAGTGGACCCATTAACAGTGGTGGTCACTCTGCACCCTTGCAAAGGAAATTTCTGCCCTCAGATTCCCTGCTTTAATCAGTGAATGCTGGTTGGAACATCCCTGCTAGGGAGACACATCGTATTTTAAATCCATGTAATCAACACCATTCTCAGCAGTAAAAAGTTGCTGATAAGCAACACAGAAGGGACCTTTATATAGCGGCTTTTTCTCTGCTAACCTGGGTAAGAGCTGAAACAGTTCCAGCTCAGACTTTGACACACACTTCAAAACCACGGTGACTGAGAGCCACATTTCACCTAAGTCTCTATTACCTGTGGGAAAGTTTCTAATCTTTTATCTCAGCTATTTCTTCCTCACAAATGGTGGGCACCACATCTATTGACCTCGCTTCTAAAGGGTTTAGGAGGACACGTGTAAGAGAAACTAAATTATTCTTTTTGGGTTCCTTTTCTTATCTACATCAGACGCAAACACTTCCCTGAGAGGACAGAATCCACTTTATTCAAAATGTCCTGTCATTGCTTGGCAAACTCTAGGCTTTTTCTCAAGAAGGTACAGCTTTTTGAGACAAGCTGTCAGATATGTGCCCTGCACACATCACATTCATCGGAGTGAATCAGGAACCCACTGAAGGACGTACCACGCAATAGTTCTGGCATATGGAAGGATCTTCATAACTTTGACCACAACAAATAACTATTCTCGCTCAAAATTCAAGACATTTCTGATGATGTAGGATTCAGCCTGACCATTACCTTACCAAGAAGGAATGTTATAATGACCTAATTTGCCCTGTTTCTCTGGTGTCAGCATAACTCACAGGAACTCAATGCAAATTGTCCTACATAAGGAATAAACACTGTTTGTTCTTTCCTTGAAGGGGTATGGAGCATAATGCATGTATAGAAAGTTCCCCACATGCCATTGCTCTACGATGTCCATGTATCTGCACCAGATACAAATTTTGTGAATCTCTGTGGTGAAGAGGAATTCATGAGCAGCCCCTCAGTAGAATTACTTAAAATGAGGGCTAGTTTTCCATCCCTGGAAAACATTTAAGCACTGTTAAGAGATTTTCCAGCCATCTGTTCACTGCTCTGCAATATCTCAGGCAACTTAGCCTACCTGTCCTACCTTTGCTCATGTGGAACAATAATTCCTGATGGAATGAATAATAGCAGTGCAGCATAAATTATGCCCATTTTTTACCTCCCTCAGGAGATTTGAAAAGCAGTTTATTCGGAGATGTTGTTCCAGCTGTAGGGACAGTGTATTTCCACTAAATCCTCTTTCCAAGAATGTGAGACATTCAAGGTTGTAACTGACAGGACTGTAAAACCTGAGCTCATGATTTATGGGCAAACTCCAGCACAGGCTTTGCTAGATAGGATAGAGCAGAAGCTCTCATCGCTTATTGCCTCCTGAAAGTGTCCTTGTCCAAACATCACATTACTATTGCAGCAACACACCATCAGTAAGGTAAAACTAATGTCTCACATGGTCTAACCCAGCTCACGTTCCCTCTTCTTTGTTTGCTTTACTCCTTTTACAGCTGTAGCAGTCCCAGCCATGTAAACCCTGTCCATGTTTGTAGTTGACTTTTTATAATTCTTGAAGGTAAAAAGAGCCAATGCTCTTCCCCAGTAATCTTTTATTTGGCACCTCGTTCTCTGCACTCTAACAACTCCATCTGCTTTGAAAATGTCACTGGCCTACGTCTGTTAATAACCTTTTTCAAGGTTCTTCTGATACCTAACACACTCACATAGCCTCCTTTGGTAAAAGCAAGGCTTTTCCCTTCTTATTTTCTTTCTCTTTCTCCCTTCTTCTTTTTCCCATTCCTGAGGGAAGGACTCTAGAAGAAGGTTTAAGACCTTGGTAGCTCTAAGGCAGTGGCAGAAAACCGAGCCCAGAGCAGAGGCCAAGGATTTCTAGTCCTGCTGTCAGGTGTTACCGGCAATGATTACAGGCTGGTTTCAGTGCTGCTATCTGAAGGACTTCAACTGGTTGCTTGAGTGCAGTCCGGACCTGGAATGTACTACTACTCACAGTAGAATGTACTACTACTCACAGCTATAGGAGATTTAGTTCAACTACACCTGTGTCCCCCCATTCCTATTTGCTACTTTTGGTGGCAGTTTCTCATTTCACACGTGCACGTTTAGGTCACTGAGGGGAAACTACCATATGCTGTTTAGGAGACATAAACCTCAGCTGAAACAGAGGAAAAGCTGCTGGGGTGGATGTGCTGCCTTGAATTTATATGGCTTTATATATTTATACAAGGCTTCATGCGAAGTGAGATCTGTAGATGTCTTCGTCTAGGCTCTCTTCTCAGGAAGGCTCAATCTGATTTTATCAGCCGATAGTCTCAATGTAGTTTTAGAATGGGGGAGGGGGGCTCGTGCTCAGATCACTAAAAACCGAAGTTGAAACTGGCTTTACTGGCACACACATTGCCAGTTTCAGCGCAGGTGACTCAAGAAACACACACACTGAGTCACTATTCCAGTGACATCAATGCTACCTCCAATGAACAGCCAAAACTCATCAAAAGACTTGTGTTATAGAGCTGCTTCTGTTTTAACGCATCCTGTCCGTCATGGGACAACTACTGGATGTTGGTTTTAGCTGTGGCAACCTGTTATGTTTTCTAACTGAGAGAAGTGAAGAACAGTGTGGTGATCACAGCCCGTTACTAGAAATTTTCTTGAGTGGGAGTACAAGGGGCATAAATTTACTACTCTAATTAAAATCAAAGTAACCCGTATGTTTGGAAGGATACTGACAGTGTCAGAGCTGTAAGAAGATATGGTCCAATTCTTTACTTCATTCCTTTACTCTACTTTGGTGCCAGCACTTAAATTTAGGATGCACCAGTTAGAACGAGCTCTCAGTGCGGTGAAGTAGGATGTTTTTAAAAAAAGAACCCTCACATTTTGCTTCCTTTCTGCTGGGTTTAAACTTTTAGATCGAATCACCCTGAAAAAGATGTTTGTGCAACAGGAAAATGTGGTATCAAGATTATCAGAACAAGGTAGACAATAATATATTTCATGTGACTTGATTGCAAAAAATGACAAGGAAACCGCAGGACATCGGTGTGAATGCAATGGAACAAGGCCACGAAGCGTGTGTTGTGTGCCACAGACATGAGGGTTTATATAGACTTGAATGAGATTCAATTTAGATCAAAAGGACCTTCAGGGTTTTTTTTTTTCTTTTTAAGATAGAGCCATGTCTTTTGGCATTACACAGCTTGTGGCTATTGAGGCAGATCTGAAGGCAACAGGATATGGAGCACGCACTTCTGATTTACTAGCACAAATGGCTTATACAGGCATGGAAAGTAAACTGTTTAAAGCCCTTCAAGATCAGAGATAAGACTTATTAGCAGGACCGGCTGCGGAGGTTTTTTTCATCACTTCCTCGCCATGCTAATTTGGTACAAAGGTACTTCCCTGGCTGGCCTATTTGCACAACACGACACCCGGATTTTCTGACAGATTCCCTGCACTAACCTCCCTGTTGTGACCCCCCATCCTGCCTCAGTGCTCCTGCATCTTGCCTTTGTCATTTTATCCTGCTTTCTCTCATACCTCTTGGGTTAGTACTTAGCTGTTCTTTTGATTCCCGTTTTCCTACAGCATGTTCTTCTACCAGCAGGTGGGAAGTAACGACATGACAAACACACCTGAAATATCGCAGAAATAGGCAATTTGGTCACTGTGACCCCCCGGCAGAATGGTACTTTGCAGCAATCTAAAACACTCCTACCTAAGAGCAGTCTGCAAGAACTAAAATACACAGCTGCCAAGTACTGTGACAAGTAACTCACAGAAGGTAATTTACCGTGCTTTTTCTGTATAATTTTCACTGTTCCAGAACTCAGTTCTAGAAGTACCACTGGGCCCTGAAGAATTTTTGTGCTGAAATGTAATGCCCAATAGGACATCCTGGTGCAGACCATTTATTCTGCAGACCTCTAGCCTTTGGTTTGTGTCAACTTATTGATTTAACTATTTAAGACTCATCCTATTTTAAAAACTGCAGATGCAGCTTCTTAAATATCACCGTCAAAACACTCAGAACAAGACTTGCTATGTAACTTTAGAACATGCCCACAACGGCTTCTCTCAGCCTGATGTAGCCGGTGCCTTGTTAAGTATTTTGTGCCCAGCCCCACAGATCGAAGCCAGGCTCGTGGCGCAGACCTTCCACACGCTGTGGCTTCCAAACAAAGACCTGCGAAGTAACGCCCCCCCTGAAACCGCCGAGGGGACTGTGAGACAGAGCAGATTGTCACCAAAGAGACTGGTCCTGAAAAGCAAGTGCTATGGAACAGGGGGGAAATCAAGCTCTCATCAACCACTTGCCCACAAGCTGTCTACCCCACTCCTTAGTTCCAGCTACCTAGAACCTGCTTTCGTCCCAACAGCTCTCAGCAATCCTACAAATCCCACTCCAGAAAGAGAGAAAACGCTCTTTGACCTACTATTTTCTAACTTCTCACCTCAGCTTCTCCCAAGCATCTTCTGGAGAATACTAAAGAAAAGACATTTTCCTCAAAGCTCTGACTTTTCCTGCTACTCAGGAGCTCCTCGCATGAAGAATCATTGCCTGGCTAACACCGATGAGAAATGCCATACGTGAGCACAAATAGCCTGGGCACAGAGCCATTCCTAAACAGAGAACAGGCATTACTGTTTGAGACAAAATTAATCAACTCGAATTTTGCAATCCTGAATACTTTTAAAATAGCATATTTCATAATGTTCTGCTCACAATTAAAGGTCTCGACAAAATCAGCCAAGTGATTATAGTCTTCCACAGAAACAATGCAGGGAAAATTAAAGAACTCTCAAATACATAAAGAATACATAATAACCCCTCAGAAATAAATGCTTTACATGCCAGATTCTTCTAGCCTTAAAACTGAGATCATGCTGCCCAAATTAACAGGACCGTTCTTGAACTACGGTACAATTCAACATACGGGTGGCGTCCCCTATTAAAAGGCCTATATGCTCTGAAACTCAGTACAATGTTGGTACAAGCCCAGATTTTCCACACTGAACTCTCACTGTGCAGGAGCAAAATCTTTTACATCTCATTTTCTCACATCAAGCTTTTCCTTTAAATAAGGGGCTACATCACGTTTGCCCAAGGCACAGCGTTCTGGCTTTATCACAAAATAAACCAATCAATGGAACGGGTCTCTGCTGTGATGGGTATTATCTGAAAGTAAGAGAAAAAGGAGATGAGCCTAGTCCTTATTAACTTGTTCTTTTTCAGAGAGTAGATGTTAGTAGGAGTTTTCAGTGCTTAGAGAAAACTTTGAATCAGACATTAAAGTATTGGAAACAGTCATTCAGAGAAAGGTATACACCATGGCTACACCTAAAGTTTTCCAGGGTGTACGATGTACTCATTTTTTTACAAGAAGCACTTCTCTCTTTCATGGAAACGTTTCACAATACTAAAAAAACGTCAATGCAAAAGTGTCCCAATTTTGCTTTTGAAAATGTAATCACTTTTCCTCTTAGGTAACAGGACTCTCAAGATTAAAATATCTATTTCAGATACGCGACTCTGAAATTTGCTTATATATGTTCATCCCTTTAACAAATACAGCTGAATTGTAAAGATGATTTAGAATAGTACATTCAAAGGACCATTTCTGGGAAATCTGAAAGATTCAACGTAAAAAAATTAATAGATTTATAAACTACTCAGATGTGTCGTTGAATTCAGGTTACTCACTTTCAAGAAAAATGTACATTTTAATCTCCAAATTGTGTATCATCTGAACACTTAACTGAAAGTTGTCTTTGGAAATGCACTTTGTTACATATTTAGGAAGGGCTAGGAACACACACAGAGACTGAGAATGGAATTGTATTACCTGATGCAAACCTAGTCTCTCTTTGCTTTTATTATTAAAATTGTGTCTGTTGGAGATGTAGACACTGTTACTATTACTCTCAAGCAAATTACTGCTTGGCCTTTTGTGGGTTCTTTTATGAATATTCCTCTCATGTTCTTCATTCTGAGTCTCCATTATGTTTTGCCTCCGCTCGTAGACCTAAGCGACTTGGAAGGTTTAATACACTAACTTATTTAATTTGATTTCTTTAAACAGGTGGAATATAGAATTTCTCTAGCCTGTCTCTGCTTGGAAGACAAAAAGTTGTGTTTGATTAAAACATAACATGCATAAATACGTCTTCAGGCTGATTTTAAAAGATTAAGAAACAGAGAAATGCCACCACTTCTTTTGAAGGTTTATTTTGCTAGTTGACCACTTTCAGAGTTAAAATTCTGAACCTTTATTTGTGTGGGTAAATCCTTCTGCTCAGGCTCCCTTCTGAATTGTCGCAGACGTGCCAGGGCCCAGCTGAATTATTTTGAATTTACAAAGGAATAAACGAAGAGCTGGCTCTGAAACTTGCCTGAGAGGAACAGGAAGTTTGCGGGAACTGAACCCAGAAGGAAACTTCATGTCTACAAGCCCTGGAAAAAAGCCAAGCACTTTATAGTTATAATAGATTAGAGCTCCTGTCCTAATTCTATTTGCTGGTACCCAGCTGCTTACCGCCTCATATCCTGTAAACCCGGAGTGTGCAGTGATGCACTCCCACATATGTGGCACCAGACCGACACCACTTTCGTCGTTTCAGTCTAAGTCGACTACAAATTTGGAAGCTTTTAGTCAGCAGCTAGCTTGATAGTTTCGCTGTCTTTAATATATATGTTTTGCCTTGTTACATACATGTTCTTGCTTTGCCAGTAAAAGCGTTCCTGTGGCGTGTTGATTCTGAGTGGGTGTTTGGTGACAGGATGAATCAAGCTCGCTGCCTCTGAGGTCCTGTATAAAATTTTATCTATTGGTTCAGATTTTCACCAGACCCTTTCCTGAGCTCCTCTGATTGTCTTTTTGATGGTTTGCTCTGTAACAAGTGATACAATATTGCGGTTGCCCTCCCCTGTGGCTGTTGGCTTGTCCATCTAATAATGTGAACCCTGAAATTACGGAATATCTTCTTGGTTGGCCCAAGATGGACCACGGACAGACCTAACTAACTTAGTAATCTTCATTTTGGCATATAATATTTGACTGCTAATAGCTATTGCTGTTTCAATCTTGCCTTTGTTTCACTGTAATACACAGAGGGTATTTCCACAAGTCAGATTATTTTTTAAAAAGACAGTTTTCTGCTTGCTATGTGGTAGATTTGCATATATCACTCTTGTCAACTATAATGAAAGTTACACATGTAAAAGCCCTGGTGGCAGATTGTGATAAGGCAGATTTGACATGCATCACTCCGTAGATAAGGATGCTACAAGACTTTGACATTTGTAGTGAAATGCTTCAAGGAAGGACTGTATGTAATTGATAATGAAATGCAGATGGCTTGAACAAACGGGATGCCAGGAAGGTGACCAGCCTTGGAAGAAAGTTTGTGGCAGAACTCACCCCATGGAAAAAAAGCAGAGATACAAAGGGCAGGCCAGTTTTGTCCCTCCCCACTGCAGAATTAGTGCTACTGAAAGTGATGAAGAAGGACTAGGGAGAAAACAATCCCTCCAAGATCAAAAGATGGGGTTGGAAGATTTGACAGTAGCATGATGGGTTTGTCTGCTTCCTTCTCCCCTTCTCCTTCCAGTTCACAATGGGAGTCCTTGCGTGCCTGGTGGAGGTTCCCTTCTTAAACACTCTATGCCTTTACCACAGGGTTGAAAATACGGCAAGTGGTTACTGAAATGTTGTACATCATTTCCCATACCACCTGCATGAAGAATTCTTTCTCTCTGTCTCCCTGTTAAAGAAACACCACTATCTATTTACCTGAATGACAGACATACCTTTCCACTTTAAACAGTTTTGGCTATTACTCACAGCTGGTTTAGAACTATAATGCTGATTTCCTTGCCACTACCCTGGTGACTGGTCATACCGTACGGCTATTGCTTGTGAATAACGGCAAATAACCTTAAAATCCAGCCCAGCCTGTAGCAGGTTTCAGGCCTCTGCTCAAAAAGATAGCCCCTCAGTTTAGTGAAATCAAAAAAGGGAGCCTGGGACCTGCCTAAAGAAGTGTAGTTATCACCTGCAAATGAACTAAGCCAGGGTCCGGATATCTTCAAGAAATCTTGAAGCCAGAAAAAAACTTGGAGGGAAATCTTAAAATCATAAAGCCTGGGACAAGGCTGATTTAGGTTTATGACTTGTTTGCTGCTTAAGGATGCAATAAGACTGTTCTTTACCCCATTAACATATTCTAATGGTGGGTTCTGCTGGCTCACAGACTTCTTTCCTGTGCTTAAAGAAAGTGGAATCTAATAGCCCGTTACCTTAGAAAGATGCAACTACCTTTTTTCCTTTTTATTACCACAGACAAACTCTTGCATCAAGAAATTGTTCACCATCCACGGGCATTTTCTTCAAACAGCTAAAACCAGAACTATTAACTGCTGAAAGAAACGGAAGACTTCTCAGACAACTCGCTAGGAGATGACTGACTGCAGGTCAGCCCATGAAAGCTCAGCATCTCAGGTGAAGAACCTGGCTGCTTTCATGTACTACAACAGTCTGTGCTCACGCTTTCGTAAAAAGATAGCACACAAACTGTCTGACAACAAAAAAACACGGGCTCTTAGCTTATGGAAAAAAAAAAAGAATGGGAAATACACTGAGCTGAAATGTGTGAGAGAATCTTACTTCTTGTTACATTTTATGGAGTCTGTTTTTCATAATCAAAAGGGATCCTGAAAAGCCAGAACCCAGAGACGCAGGCATAAAACGCCATGCTCAAGGATTCTATAGATGAAAGGAGAGGTACACAGACCCCTTTCAGAGGTAACCCATGTGGCCCATACCCCTCTGGTGCCCATCCAGAAATCCCTGAACTAAGCTTTGTTGCATCGCCGAGTGAACTCCCCATCTCCACCCCTTGCCAAAATAATCCGTTCTAATCTGTTTTAAATGCTGTCCCACTGATGTGTCATGATTTTTTCTCCTTATCACCTATCTCCTTTTTCCCCCCACAAGAGGGCACCAACACTGCATCCTTTGAGACGTTTTATTTTGCAAGGAGACATGTGCCTCAAAGGAAAGAGGGGGGAGAGAAGCCAGAGGGACCCAAGCAGCAGGTTTCAGATCTGGAGCAACTCCCTTCCCCCCGGGGTGCCACAATTCTAATTCCAAGGTTTTGATTCAGGAACATCTTTGGTGACAGCTGCATGAAGCCTCTAATAGGAGATAGTTTCATAAAGCCACTAATAGGAGATGGTAGTTCACGGGCACATATTTGATTTTATTTCTCCGTTTTGTCTCTTGGCCCCCGCTTCAAGAAGTGAGGCTACAAAAAAGGGCGTCTCTGGAATTAGAAGCCTTCATGGACCTTAAGCGAAACCAGAGAGCTGAGAAATACCAGACACTAAATGTCTCTTGAAATAACACATACGCCAGACAGCCAACAGACAAATCTTATTCAGGGAAATCAGAGTGAAGTAAAAACACAACTAAAATTGCCACAGGACAGGGATAATCTAGTGAATAGAGAACAAGTTCAAAAAAGCCCTTGTACTGCATAACCTGACGCAGTGACAGCTACGGGTGAGACAAGATAAATATGCAGAGAAAATTAAAATCAAGAAAGGAAGGGGATTACTGTGGTCTATGGGTTTATGCTTACAAATACCAAAATAATTCTGAAGAAAGGAAATGTAGGCTAAGTACCAGACAAGCTTCCTGTACAAGGCAGAGAGCCCATACGCTCTCTTGCAGGCAGTGACTGACCAAATTTAAGCCATTAATTTTGTTCCCTTATTCTGGAGTTGTAAACGCCAAGAAGGGCTTCAGGGGCAGGACTCAGCTACCAAGAGGGTGTTACTCTGGCTCCTGCTAGAGCTCTAGTTTATGTAATCTACTAACAGACGTATTTTTACACAACTCTGTGATGAGGGAATTGTAAGAAACGCACGTAATGCTCTTTCCTCCTCTCTCCTCCTCCACCTCCACTGTCTGCATCCGGCGTTTTCCCAGCTAAAGACAGAACTGTTGTCACCGAGTCCTACAACTTGAGAATCAGGAGCGTTTGATGAAACCAGTAAGAGACTGGGTTAAAACAGATTAAAGAAAGTGCTTCTTTACAAAACGCATAGTGAATTTCTGGTACTTGCCGCCACGGGAGGTTGTAGAGGCAAGCACAGCAGCAGGTGAAAAAGGGTCTCAGACAAATTCAAGGATAACAAGTACAGACGGAACATGAAAACTCTGGGCAGGGGTATATTCTCTAACACCCTAACGCAACGATTTTGATGCTGCAGACTCCGGCCAGGCTTGCATGGCTTCCCCCAACACCTGCTTTTAATGCCAGCCCTGCAGAGAGGACCCGGAACCACAGCCCCGTGGTCTGGCTCAAGATTGAGCTCCCATATCGGCCCCTTCCGCTCTTGTGATTTAGGCAGAGCTATACCAATCACGACTTCTAATGCTATGGTCACTCATCATCTAGGGGCTGCCTAGGAAGAGGGAACAGCACAAACCGGTGCACCTTGAAAAGCTGGTTTGAAAAAGGACCTGAGAGTATTTACAAGCCTCTCAAAGCCATCGCCCTGCAGGGGCCCTGGGCTGGATGTTGCACGCAGCAAACCTGCTGGAAAATGCAGCGTGAAGTGTTGGTGGAGCCATTTGCTGTCAGAACGTGCAATTCCCACAAGCTAAATGCCTTTCACCAAACTGCATCAGTTTGGCTAACGTTTATTTTGGCAACCAAACAAAAGGGGAAAGGGAGGGTACTCTTGCTATTGTCCAGACATCCCATTCCAATATTTTTTGAATGAAATATTTTTCTTGTTTCGATTTACCTTCGAGAACATCTTGTTTTCAAGTATAACGTATAAAATAAAAGAAGGAAAATAAAACTTTTATGTGGATTCTGAGTCTCTTCGACGCTTATGGAACATGAAATTGCACTGAACAGTCAAATAATGAATGTATCTAAATTTACAGGGCATAGCAATGGTATTAAAAAAGGTAATGCTTGGTGTTTTATGGTACAGGAATAGTCCTCACTGTGTTCATCATATGAAGGTCTCACCAGGGAAACTCACCAAGGGAAGTTTAGTGTTTAATGCTGTAAGGAACACGGAGACAGTAAACATAAGCCCTTGCAGGGGAAGGCCACAAAAGAAACTCTGCTGGACTTTTCAAGGCTCTAATTTTCCTATTGTCCATAAGGGAATGCCTTTCAGGACCGTATATTTATTGCAATTTCTCTTCACAGGACTAAGCAAAGGACTTAATTCTACTAGACACAATTAGACGATTTAGAAAATCAGTTCTGCAAGAAATCTACGGCTGTGACTCAGAAAATCCAGTTTCCGGATCAACTTTTTGTTTGGCCTTCTGCATGTCATGTAACCGGCCCCGTCGGTCCTGCAGTGATGGGCAGACCACAGCGGTGTGGTTGCACCTGGCGCGCACGCAACCCAGTGCACCAAACAGCCTCCTTTTCCGTGTCAGGCTTAACACCCCCGTACCTGTGAGAAGGGATGTTTCCCTGCTTTATGAGGAGGAGGGGGAATAACGTCAGAGAGACAAAATCCACTGGCAACTCTGTAGTATTCAAATCCTGCAGCGGTGTAGGCGGCAGGAATAGAGCTCAACTGTTATCGTACTCTATTTACACCTACTCATGGACATACTGATTCATATCAGGAGCATTAGGAGAATACACTGGATTGTATTTGCCGTGTTTCGCTACAAGTATGAAAGTGGTGTTTGAATCTAGCCCACTTTTCTATGTTTTTTCATGTGCCTCTTCTCTTTTGAGGTGTATTTCTTGAAATAACTCTTGTAGCTTTTGTTCTGAAAGCAAAACTACTGGAAGTTATAGTGCTGCTGTACTATTTTTCACACATTTTACAATTCTCTCCCAGTTTTCACATTGAACAGTTCCACTGCCTGTTTTTAAGGCTAACCAGACAACTTCGTTCAACTGACTACTGACATCCCAAGCTGCATAAAAAGATGTAATAGGAATGGGCTTTTGTCCTCAGCTCACCCCGCGGGGTGTCACAGAACAGATAGCCAGTCACGCTCAGTACTTTGGAATTTGCGTACATTATAGGCTTTTTCTTTCACAATAATTTTTTCCTCCACAGCAGTTATTTGGGGTTCATACGGGGAGACTAAAAATATAAAGTGGGGAAAGAGAAGTCTGGAACAGTAATATTAAAACACTTACCATGTTCCATGCATTAGCACAGTAACTGCTGTAGAAGTTAAATTGTCTGTGGACTCCGCATGGACGAGGTGCCAGGAATCTGCAAGTTCTAATCTCATCTCTGCAGCTCTAGAAATAAGCACGAGAGAATTAACTCATCACATTTTATTGCTTGAAAGCATCTATAAACTAAAATCATATTTCAGATATTCTTCCATAATTCATTCACAGTTTTACTACAGTCATTTTCTTAATGGCCTTTCCAGCCCATAACTCGTAATAAATAAGCCTGTCCAAAACATGGAAACTTGTTTCCTGATCCATTGCTGGAAGTATCAGGACAGGGGGCCTGTTCCCAGTGAACAACACTCCTTATCATTTTAGCATGAATTTTTGTTTGCCCCAGGATTTGCTAACTGTAACCACACAAGTGTTTCATAAGCTCCTCTTGGTGTCGGAATTCATTAAAAAGAATCTCTTGCCTAGATGTTTCCATCCTTTCTTCTTTGCCCTTTTTCTTTTTAAAAGAAGTGAGATAATGCTTGAGAAAGATGCCAGATCAAAAGCCCTCAAGTCCTCCTTGCCGCACTGTAAATCCCACGTCAAGAAACACTCATCTCTCCTCCCAGGCATGACTCTTAACCCTTTGTCTAATAAAATAATTGAAACCTGCTCCCGAGCTCTCCTGTGCTCAGCCATCTCCCTTGAAATTCTCGAATAGGATGCCCGGTTGTTGGCCTTTGAACCCACAATGAGTATATGGAAGTCAAAGTAATTAGTTTAATACATCTAGAGAGCATCTGAGTTCCTCTCATATCTGGGTCTGATCCTGCAAGGGACTGCACATCCCCAGCTGCCTTTGACTGAGGATGTCGAAGCATTTCTGAGAAGGCCAAGACTAGCTAAAATGAAAGCACTGGATGGAAGAAGACTGCTAATATTAAAGGAATGACAAAGTAATTTTGCATTAGCAAAAACAAAAAAGAAATCTTAAAAAATGTAGAAGATGACACAGAATGATAACAAAAAGATAAAACAGATAGCAAGGAATGAATGCTATAGAGGGGCTTTGAAAGGAGGTGGCAGATAATAAAGACAGAGACTGAGAAATGTTAATTCCGAAGATATCAAGCTTGGCAATAAAGCTGTTAGTAAAATCCTGACTCATCAGAGTAGAAGTGAAATTGTAAGGGATAACTTCAGGTAGAACTATGTATTGTCATCTCATGGGAGGGACAATCCAGGTACATGTCACCACTGGCAGCGCTTCACTGGAGAGAGAAAGAGAGGGAAAGAGTGTCTAAACCAAAGCACCCGAGGCCCTTCACTTTCTCCCCAAGGCACTAGCTGGTACACGGGAAGATAATTTGCAAATGTAGGTCCCCATTTCAGGGAAGGCAAATTCCTTCCCCTGAGCCTGAAAGGGTCTCCCTCCCATCCCAGGGACCCTGCCAGCCGATCTCTGCCTCTCACAAACGGGGCGACCGCCTCCCCATCTTCTTCTGTCTGCTGAATCGGGAGAGAGCTGCTGAGGTTTCTGAGGATTCCTCTGCCTGTAACTCCTGCCAGTGAAATTAGAATGTCTTGCCGGAGAGCACAGACATCTTAAAAAATTAGGAAATAAACCTCGCGAGGTAAGGGTTTTCCCAAAATAACAAAAAATAAGGGAAAGGGACACAGGCATTTAGAGAAGAACACATTTTCGCTGGAGAGAGTCAGTCTCAAGGGAATTTTTGAACAATCTGGACACATTATTGTACTTTGTCTCAAACTTCTATTTTTCTCAGACTTCTATTGTACTTTCTGTTGTACTTTTTCTTGAAGAAGCAAAATAAGACGGCACTAAACTTTTAAATAAAAATACTGAATTTGTTACACGCTTTGCCACCTTCCCAAGGAAACAGACTGCAATAGTAGCCTGTTTTATCAAGGAGGTGACAGTTTTACTTTCAGAGCCAGTTTTTCAAACCTCTTCACTTCCTGTCCACATCACTGTTCAGAGAAATAGATTTCCTCCACAGACAGGATATAATGTTTTGCATATCTACTGCTAGGTTTTTAATTGCAGTGCCTATATTATTAGGTCAGGTTTCAGATATCCAAGTTATAGCAGTTGACTGTAGCTTCTTAAGTAACTTGTTGCATAAATTCTGATTCAGCAATATATTACATGCTGGATTCATTCTTTACATTAATGGAAATACAGCTTTTAATGCAGTTGGAATACAGTGCTGGAAATTTTGATTCAGCAGCAGATTATGTGCTGGGCTCATTCATAATATTAATGGAAGTTTTAAGTGCTGTTGGAAGATGTCACTGGAAGATTTTTTTCTTTTTCATTCCATACTGTTTTCAAAAATACATTTGAGGGCTTTTTAGAAGTTGCAGAACATCCAGATGACACAGCAAAGAGGCGCAGCTCTGGTTAACACACCAAAGGCGTTGCATTCAGGTACCCTGACGTGTCAGACTTCAACGGGCTTAACTTCACTCTTCTGAATCATAAGCTTGGACCACTGAGGACTGACCTGTTACGACTGACCTGCAAACCACTGGGGCGGAGAGAGGGTTTGAGCAGGGGAATAAGCTGCATAGTTAAAATCTCTGTGGTCCCCTGGGTGTTTTGAGGAAGGACTTAACAATTGCAAGGCTACATTTAGCAGAAAGGATTTCATGGGCTTGCTGGTACGTGTAGGTTGCCCAGTAAATGGGAGCTTCACTGTTTCCACACTGTGCCTTCTTGGAGGGAGGAAAGATGCAGGGGCAAGTATGGAATCTGTGCATATTACCAAGAGCAATGACAGAAGCCAATGTCAGAAGACAGCATGAGCCTGGTAACTAGAAGTGAGGTCTTGAAACTCCTATCAATAACCTGCAAAAAAGCCATGTGAAAAGTGTCCTTTACTTCCCACAAGCTACTTTGTACCAGGCTTAAGATTACTACAGTCTTTTGGAAGAGGTCTCTGACGTGGAATGTTTTAGCCATGAGGGCAATGCCTGCCTAGCTAACACGGCGGTAAAGAAGCCTACAACCCCACTGCAGGACAAGTAAGATTTCCCCAAAGTGTCCCGTATTCCCAGTTCTTCATTCCTTCCCACAAATGCACCTGAAACCTCGCAGCTGCTCAGCTGCTTCTTCTCCAGCGCAGCACGTTCAGGGCTGCTCAGAGACCCATCAGAAGCTCGAGCTCATTGTATGGGAGAGGTGGGATTTTCTGTCTCGCACACATCATGACAGTCGTAGTGTAGATACTACCAAAATTAGGAGCCACCTGCATGTGGTTTCAGAGAGAATCCAGCTGAGTTTGTAAGATGGGAAGCAGGAAGGGTGGGTGTCTGCTGGGGCCCAGATATCCCCAGTGTATCAATGTGTAGAGGGTGGTCATGAAGTGTATTGATCCTCTTGCTGGATGCTGGAATAAAGCCCAGACCTTTGCAGACTGAGAACAAAAAATCTCAATTTTGTGCCAGCAGAGCACCAGCAATGGCTTACTTGCAAATTTGGATCAACTCATGGAAATATGGACATTTTGCGATCGCAAATACACTACTTGGATACAGTTTTTCAAATTAAAGCACACAATAGCTTCTCAGTATTGTAAAATGCTGCAATGTAGTCCTATCTCAGCCTGAAGGTGAAGTTCAAATTGCATTAGAGTATAAATCAACACAATGGAGATTACTCGGTTCTCAGCGGACATCACAGCTCCTGAGGATGAACTTACACTATTGCAACTATCCCAAACGCTTCCAAGATATGGGTGCTAACAACAACTTATCTGTAAGAGTCTTTAAGTCACAAAGAGTACTGCTGAACACGAATGTGTCACACCGTGCATTTTTGCTGACATCTCGTTTCCTCTCTCTTGTTTTGTGGTGAAGGTATAAACAGGGTTTATTACCAAGTCATCCTTCCTGTTGTAACAGATGGAAGTAACAAAAACAGCACAAAAAAGGATTATTAACATCTATGGTAAATTTTTCAATACCTCGGCCATTAATTTTGAGCACTGCAAGCTGGAAGTTATTATCATGTCCAAGTGCACTCAATGTCCAAAGAAGGAAAACTAAATATTAATAATATGAATAACTGACAAATGTTTGACAGAATATTGATCCAGAAAGAGATATAAAATATTAGAAAATTTATACAATACTAAAAATATTATTAGGAATAATAAAGTTTTTTTAAAAACTGACATAAAAATTACTAGTTTTATGGACAGGCACTTGATTTTACCTGTGTTAGGTTTCAGCTGCTGAAGGAAAAGGTTGTTGTTGAACAATGGGCTATTACATGAGCAGTTGCCTCCTGCAGCTGTAAGCTCCAAGTCTGCTTTTGGACACAGAAAGAATTCGGTGATCTTAGCCTTGCTGCCTTTTTTTTGGTGTGTGTAGCTCATAAAACACATTGACAAACTGGCTGTCCCATTGAAAAAAACCCACAAGATTGGATTAACAGGATTCGGGGTTGAGGTGTGGTGCTTGAACTACAAGATGAAGCTTGTACAGAACATGCATTGTGTCTAGTTCAAACTAGAGCAATTAGCTGTTCACTTTCATGACTCTTAAATGCACTCATAATTAAAATTTAAAAGTCTGAAGTATATACTATTTTTCCCAAGCCTCAATTACGAGTAATAAGATTTAAGTTTAAGTTTAACTTGTCTCTTAATAGAGGGTAAAGAGCTCTTATAAATCAGTCAAATAGGAATTGCCATTGAAGAGCTATTACTGAAGAATTGCTGTCGAAGTAAAACTAATTAATATCTGTCACTGCAAACAGTTAACTACAGAAAACTTTGCTGCTTAACTACCAGCACTATTAAACCACCAGGACTTACATCATCAAAAGAAGAGCCAGGAGAGAACACGCTGTCTCTTTTCGACATCAGCTTTTATCTTGTGCACTGGCGAGATTCTGCAGTCTTTTTGATGAAATTTGACCAGACAGAACCCAAGCCAGGTCTGGCTCCCCAATTAGCTCTAGTTACGTGGTGTCGGGTCACGTTCTCCAAGAGCTTCCCCTTAACTGAACTTTTGGACCACAAAAATACAACAAGAGACAATCTTTGAAGAAACAGAGAGGTTGATAAGCTTCACTCAAGAGACCCGCCGATGGCTCTGCCACCCTTGGGCCCAGAACTGGTTGCCAGCTCCTGAGAGGGCACAAAGCAGCCTCAGGTCTCCCCCAGGGCTCTGATCACACATCAGCCCCCAGGGCTGCTTGAAATGAAGCAGCACTATCCACATTCAGTCGCCAAAATCAAGCCCGCTCATTAACTTCTGTCCCTGGTGATTTACATCTATTCCAGTAAAGCACTTGTGCCCTCACACATTGTGGCAAGAAAGGCAAAAAGACACCTTAGAAGAGCTAAAGTACAAGATTTGATGTCTGGCTGCTGCAATATCGGTATTTTCTTGTTCACTTTGGGATATCTTCTTAGCCCTAATTACAGGTTCTTATTAGCGGAGCACTTGCTGGATGAGTTTTATGGGTTAATCCTTCATAAAGCACTACATTCAGCTTCCCAGGGCCTGTCCCAGCCCTGGAAACCTGCGGCAGCCCCTCTGAAGAAAGCTTTGATTGCTTATTCAGAAGTCCTCATCAGAGATTTAGCAGAAATGTTTGCAGTGTGAACATCAAGGCTCTGAGCAAGCGAGCACAATTTTGAAACTGGCCCTGTTCTGGGAGGGAAATTGGACCTGATATCTCCAAAGGTCCTTTCCAACAAAAATTGTTCTGTGATTATTCTTGCATTCCACTGCACATGCAGAAATACATGATGGTAGAAGTATATAACCAGATCAAGCCCTAATCAACCATTTAAAAAAAAAAATATCCTACTTTGATTGTACCCTTTTTCTATAATTCCCCTATGATAGCTTTCCCAAAAAGCTATTTTTATCAGCTGTAACTGCAAGCCATATATCCCAAATCTTCTCCTGCCATAAACAAATGCCAGAGTTAAGATTTCACTTGAGCTCAACGCGGCACGCCCCCACTGGATATTCTTTGTCTCTCCTACTCCTGTTTTGCCTGCTAAGTATTCACATTTTCCATGCCCAATAGCAACCGGTGCGGGACTTCAGGGCGACAGCAGCCTCCCCTCCTTCGGCAAGGAACCAGCACACGCTGCCGTTTCACCGGGCACCTCGGCACCAGGCACACGATGGCAAATTGGAAGGAATTTAAAAGAGCAGTAACAAACCCGATTAACAGACTGAAATGACTGATTTATGACGAGAGATTAAAAGATCTCAGGTTAAAAAGTTTGGGCAAGTGATGATTAAGGAAAAGGATATTTAACTGGGGTTGGTATGGCTTTCCTTTTGCTTTAAGAAGACAAAAGGCTCAAAAGAGAAAAGTGTCTACTTATACAAAGGCTAGAGGAATAGTTTAAAATGGTCTCACAGGTTCTGATGGGAACTGACTAAAAACCAAAGACACGGGTTTCTCAGATTCGCAAACCAAGATAGTGCCACTTCTTTTAACTCCTTCATGACAGCCGAGAATCCTGGCCTGCTTGATTCTGATCTTGACGCTTGTCTGAGCACAGAAGTGTCAGACCACGCTTTCCTGAGTTATCTTTCCACTGCTAACCTGAGTGGCAGCAGTTAGCGTAAGGGATGACAGAGTAACTCAGTCTTTGTACCTCCTCGCTGAATGGTGGCAATTAACCTTGCCTCTGTACTTGTGGTGAAAATTGCGCTGGTGCTCATACTCTTCATGAAAATGGCTAGTTGTCCCCTAGAAACTGGGAAAAGGTGGTCTAGGTGATTTGCAGGAGAAATGCCTGAGAAGGGAGACCTGTGAAACTGCAGCTAGTCTCAGCCTAAGAGTGGTGGCAGCCCTATCATTTGCATCAGTCAATCTGAACTGGAAACAGCACTGGTGGATTTTCCAGTGGAAACAATACGGTGAGAGTTCCTGGGGAGGTGAATGAGCTGGCCCGCATTTTGTGGGGAGGGAGGTTAATAAAAACCTCCTCCCAATCCAGCCTCAATGTCAAAATCCCATACCTCAGCCTGCAGTGCCAGTGCTCATCAACACGACTTGAGGCCCGATGTTTTCTGCTATTTGGACTGCTGCTCCCTCGCCTTCAGCCTGGTTTTGTGCTCTAGCAAAGCAACTGTTTTCAGTACACTGAAACAAGTGAGTGGCTGAGAATCTTTGTCTGGTTAAGAATGAGTTTGAGGAGACAGTTTCAGCTGGAGAGCTCTGACAAGGGGTCACGCTCAGCTTTCCTACACATCACCTCTAAATTTCGTAGCTGGCTAGCAGAAATCTCTTTAAGTGGCGGCAAAGAAGGCCAACCTGCAGGTCCACTGTGTCATTCTCTTTTCTAGGCTGTCCAACTAATTGGGACAACAAATTTCAGCTGACCACTGGAGAGGAGCTGAGCCACCTCCCATCCATCTATGTTTTGGAGATGACTTGCTATGTAATCGATGATTAGCTAATCCATTGTTTTGGATGAACATTCCTTAGGTCTCCCAAGAAAAGAGAGTATTTTACTTTGCTGTTCATAATAAAGACAGTCAAAATGCTCTACTGTTAGCAGTTACTATGGTAACAGCTGGCAATTTATTTTAAAAAGGAGAAAGACTCATTTTCTCACTGGTTACCTGATTTAGTTTTGTTTTCTTCACTTGAAATCTGATATTACATGTAAAATGGCTACCAAAGCCCATTGTCATGGGCAGCTCAAAGCCCCAGTGGTCTAATAGGCCAAATCCTGCCCGCTGATCTTGAACTGAAGTCTCAGTGACTTCAACAGAACTACTTGGAAGACAAACCCAGCAGGACGGAGTTTTAAAACCTCTGTCTTTCGTGTGCCTACTTCAATTTATTGTGTTGAGAAGACAACACAGCTAGCCTCTCTCAGATAAAGGTCTGAGCTCAGGTTTAGATCTAAGCTCACCAACTTGAATCTGAAATTGGGAGTGAGCGTTTGTTACTAGTCAGTTTAGTAATCACATTTTCAGTAGCAAACCAGCTTCCCTCATTATTGGTTCGCTGGTTGCCATTATGTTTAAGTTTGCTGCTACCTGTACAAAACACACAAAAATTGGAAACCTCTGATCTTTCCATCTCTCTTCAAATATTTTACTTTCTATAAAAGCGAAGTTGCTTGATGTTGGAACCATGAGTGCCGCTCTTTATTCTGGAAAAAATAACAGCTTATGCCTTTATAACCTGCCAAATTAAAACCAGCAAACTTAAATTCTAGTCCAAATTTTGCAGCTGGATCCAACCTCAATGTAATATCATGAAGCTGAAGAAAGAAACATATAGGCAGAACTGTCTTTAATGACAAAGCAATCTGTATGCATTCGAAACTATTTTACTGGTTTTACATGTTGGGAAGGAATATAATGACCATTTAGTCTGATCTTCTATGCTACACAAATCTTCTATGCTATGAACTTCACCAAGAATATAAAATACATTTCTACTGAAAAATATAGCCTATTGTAACGTGAGAACATTTGGGAACCATTAGCAGCATAAATGAAGTATCAGAGACAGCCTGTGACATCAAGAACAAGGAAAGCCAAACAGTTTAAATCAAGACAAAAAAAATACCAAGAGACAATGTAAGTTCATAGTTAAAAAGAACAAACTGGCAAGCATCTTAAAGTGATATTATGAGGGGAAGAAAAACTGGCACAACTTCATGGAAGTTAAGTAGTTGTTCTTGGAAATCTACTAAAATACATGGCATGGAAACACAGAATGATAAGAACTATTTGGCATTCAGATCCTATTCATAAAAAAACTTTTCTACTTTAATAAATCAGGCTGTTTTAGGAAGTGCTGACTTTGTATGTTTTGGATTTATCAACAGGACTTCAATAATGTTTAGGAAATAAACTTCACACGAAAACCTCGGGTGTTCAATTAGTTTTAAATGTTTTAGGGTAGGAGCAGAGATAATGAAATTATAAGGATAATGGTGGCTTAATGCTTTGTGGCTCACATGAGATTTATACACTCCAATATAACCCGAAGCTGTACATATGGCATTAGAGAGGAAAAAAATGAAGGAAAAAGAAAGGCTCCTGGTTGGAGGAACAAGAGAGTATTATAATATGGAGTCTGACTGCAGTGGGCATTTTCTGGCTTCTCTGGTTTTGTTGGTTTTCTTTGTACTGGTGCTTTGTTTGGATGGAGTGACCAGGAAATGCTGCAGTTTCAAATGCCATCTTCACTGCTGCCCAACTCCGAAACATCGTGAGTGATGCTAACTGAACTGAACAGCATCTAAACACACTAAGACTGACTTTGCTAGATTAATTTCCTCCCTATGTAGATTATGCTCAGAGGGAATACAGTGCAAACCACAAGCCTGGAAAAGCCTGCAAAAACACGTCTGGCCCTCTCTCAAATTGCAACCGCTAAAAACCCAGGGGCTTAACTTTTGCTGTGCAGGCTCTGGGAGCTGGGGAGCAGGGAGGGCTGGGGATGTGGGGATGGCAGGGGAGCGAGGGGCAAGGGAGGGGCGATTCGGAGCTTTGCGGCCCCAATTTAGCAGCGAAGGGCGGCAGTTTTCCCATCTCGTTCTCTGGCTGCAATTCAGTCATGAATCCTTCCTTGTGGAGAAGGGCCCCCGCTCTGAGTGCTCCTAGAATCCCCAGAAGTACGCCTGTCAGATTTCTTGGGAAGTCTGGAAGGGGCTAGCTAAACCACAATCAAACAGGGAAATATTTTGAGGTTTTAATATCAAATAAGAATATCTTGTAAAAGGAGAACACAGTTTTGGGAAAAGAAAAACGTAGGGAAGGCTATCATCCCTGAAGACCTCATGGCAGGAGAAAAAGCTTTAGGAATCCCGAGTGTGCTCCATGGTGAGCTGCCTTCCTTTATCTCTTAGGAGTAAGCATGGCCTTGGGCTGGGTGTCTCCCAGAGATCTGGGACCACCTGGGCCAGAGGCTACAAGCTTTCAGAACATACAAGGGAGCTTACCTGCAGCATTTGCGGGCGCTCAGCTCTTCCTCCTTTCCAGGGCAAGGCTCTTTCTGGACAGATTGCCGTAAATAACTTTGAGACGCTGGGGGTGGAAGATCCTTAGCATCTGCAATGTTTAAGACGTTGACCCTAGGATGGAAAAGGAAAGGGCAAAAGGGGTCAACAGAGCCCCACCAGAATGAAGAAACTCCTCACAAAGCCAGCTGATGCTCCCAGAAAGAGTCATTTGAATCCCTGCTGTCAGAAAATTTATAATATTCAAAGAATGAAAACTTCTGGCTCACACTCCCTCTCTCCTAGAGCTTTACTACATGCCAAGGGGAACCCTGCTGACCCACTTAAACCAACAGAAATTAGATCTCATGGCAAATTGCTGGTACAGGTGTAAACTAAGAGTGCAGAATAGTAGCAGGTGATCTTATATTTGTATGTGATTTCGCAGCCTGGACATTGACCACTCAGTATCTCTAAAACCAGAGGAGATTAAAATAAGATTGTACACACAGGTATCGCACAACATTTCTTTGCTGTCCTTCATGGCAAATCTGACTCCCGAGTGCTCATTGTACATCGCCAGGTCCTGTGGAAAAAACCCTGGTTTGGGTTCCTTCAAGGTCCTAAATCTGTAAAGGCAGCACCTCACAAACTGCAAGGAACGGAGTGAAACACGACCTCTACCAGTGCTTGCCCTCCCTCCTTAGGCTGTTTGCTCTTCAAGGCAATGTCTATCATGTACAATGCATTTACACAACAGCCAGCAAAACAATACTATTCCGAGCTGCTCCACCAGCAGTGAATGCATTAACTCCCTGATTCACCTTGTCTCTGCTATTTGACTGACTATTTAGTAGCACACATGCAATGGACTCATTTAATTTCATGTGGATGAGTATTCATGTTGACTCACTCAGAAATGTCTTTAGATTAAATATTTTGTTGTAATGTCAGCTAATTTTGCAGGTGAATGAATATACTCCAGAGCTGCGTCATTTCTTTTTTCACTGGACCAATGCTATTCAAAGAGGGTTACACTTTAAATTTGAGAACAGCTATATAATCCCACTTAGCAGCCTTTTCACTTATCCACGGAGAGCACTTAAAGGAAAATATTATTCCCTGACTGCTTCAAGTGAAGGTCTCATCAAATCTTTCAAGAATGACAGGAAAAGGCTTTTAGATAGACACGGACCAGTTGAAGAGAGCCCAAAGGAGAGAACCAAGAATGATCAGATGTCTAGAAACATATGATTTACAGGGGAAGATGAAATAAATTGGGATTGCTTATTCTAAAAGATGCTTGGAGAAGATGTGATAACAGTCTTCCAATACATAAAAGTCTGCTTCACAAACGAGAGGGATAACCTGCTTTCTCGTGGTGGATATAATGAGAAGTAATGGACTGAAACTGCTGCATGGCAGACCTAGGTAAGATACTGGGAAGAGCTCAGTCTCTCTAAGGGTGCAAAGCACTGGAACAGGTTGACTAGGAAGACTGCATTGCCTCCAATACAGGGGGTCAAAAATGGCATAAGTGTAATCCTTCCTTCGGGCTGAGGGATGCAATAGATGATCCACCTCCCAACCCTGTGATTCTTTGTGCTGCCAAATCTATCTTCATGTATAACACAGAAACTCTTCACACTGAGCAACAGAGATAATAGAGAAACCGACATAAAGGAAATCTTGCACTGAATGAAATCATCACTACTTGAAGTACAGGAAGTACTTTTGAAGGCCTTCATTTTATTGCTTATTATTAATCTTACTACAGGTATTCATTTTATTGCTTGCTACACACCAGTGCTGAATATTGGATCCAGAAGGAAGAAATGCAATGGAGGTCCTTGCATATTTTTATTTCAAGTTTGATAAGCCAAACAGAGCCAAAACGGACTCCATG
Organism: Pampusana beccarii; assembly: GCA_013399365.1. Classification (NCBI taxonomy): domain Eukaryota; kingdom Metazoa; phylum Chordata; class Aves; order Columbiformes; family Columbidae; genus Pampusana; species Pampusana beccarii. Next base: position 196,563 of record VWYH01003953.1, on the reverse strand, counting down.
GACTTCCGCCATTTGAGCAGCTGCCACATCTGCCTGGAAGTCCAGGAGCACCAGCAGACACATTTCTAGCCTTTCCTCCTAGCAACAGCCTTGGAAACCAATCTTGAGCTTTGAGAGATTGTCATTGATTTTTCCTTAAGATCACAGGTTATTCACAGTTCCTTCTGCAGCCCCATGCTGGATGCAAAATGCCTTTTTGCTGTATTATTACATCTTTTTTTTTCCTCTTAAATAAACTGCTGAGAACATTGTCAACCCTTAACTTACAACAACAGCAGGAATAATAGTGTAGTCAAGTTCAGCCCTCACAGGATAACACTGAATTGATAAAATGCGAAACTATGTATTATCTGATGCATGAACAATGCTGGTAAAAGCTATTATTTTTTCATGCTTAGCAGAGTTAAAAATCAATAAAGTTTCATAAAGGTTTGATAATTTCAAAACTTCACCATTTCAGAACACGGCTTTTCGAGGAAAACGCCTGTTGGATATTTGACAGAGTACAAACAGCACTGGCACACGAGAGCCACACTGACTTCATAATCTTTCCTTCTCTCTCTGAAAAGTAGTTTCAGTGCCCAGTGGCAGAGCTGCCCTGCTCAGACCATCCCTGGCTGCTCCACACAACTGCTAAGGTCCCTGGGTGTGCGAGTGAGCAGCAGAACAAGAAGTCATCCCCTGCCACGAGGGAAACCGCAGAGGTGGGAGCTGGAGCTGCAACAAGGACAGGGAAATCCAAAGGTGCTACATGAGCTCACCCAGCAGCTCGTGCTCCACCGAAAGCAGCTCACAGGAAACCTGCAGCGGTTCGGTGGGATGCAGGGAGTTCGGAATCACATCCCCTCCGGTATGAGGGGGCAAAGTGTCACCCCCAGGGAGCGTGACAGTCAGCAGGTGGGGGCTGCTCGGCTCTCACAACACTGCCAGCTGTACAGCAGGAACAGGAATAGGAACATGGAAAATTGAAGGCACTGACCAAGTAGAAATTCAATAAATGAGCCGGAGGAAATCTGGAGAGAAGGGCTAACTTCAGCCCTGGCATATTCAGATATAATTCTACTCACTGTAGAGGCAGGGGTGCTTCTAGCTTAAGAGTCGGCTCAGAGACAGATAATGACCAAACCAAAAGAATTACACGCTGCTGCAACGAAATAAAATACATTTATGGAAGTGTGTAGCTGTTTTCAACCCCATTTAAAAAAAAATACTCTCTTATCTCCTGAGAAAATATGCATGTATATATATAAGAAGGATATTCAATAAGTCAACATTGGAAGAGACTCCAGGGAAGGAAGTCTGTATGCCTCCTATGCTTTTAAATGCGATTTGCTACATGTTTCAAAAAGGGCCTGTCAGGAGAGCAAAATCTGTAAGACAAACACGGAGAAAACGAAGCTTCTAGCAGTAGTTGATGGTGTGTCAGTAATTAGACAGGACCTAGCGTGGCTTGAGGAACAACGGCAGCATGAAAAGCAAAGCTAATGACAGTAAGAGGCTCACAAAAGGGATGCACAGCAGAGCCATGTATATGCTGTCCCCAGACTTCTGAATTCTCACATTGTTCTGATTTTGAAAGGTGTCATATGGCAGCACAGCAGGCTAATGATGTAGCATGTTCAGAGGAGTTAGTTTAAGGGGCTTTTTTCCCCCTAACCCAGTGAAAAATAATAGAAATAGTGAATTTTTGGAATTTAATGGCATCATACTGCTCTTTCCTCACATTGTCAACTTCACTTAATTTCCTCCTTCCCATTAATGTGTCTAATGCATATGTCAGGCGGAAGCCTGACACACTAGTGGCAAACAGGCTGTTGTATGAAGGCGGCAAAGTGTTAAAACAATTGAGCAAGTGAGTACTAAAGTTTGCTGCTCTGGCCATATGGTACAGTGTTTAATTTCCCGTAGTGAAAGAACGTGGCTGTCATAGAAAAAGATGATGAATAAATTTACTTGGGGCAACTTATTATAATGAAGAATGACTTCTCAGAGGAAGCAAACAGAGGAATTTAGAGTCTGATGAGAAGCATATGGGAAGCATTAAGATATAAGCAAGGGTAGCAAGGCTGTGTGCTTTAAAAATGAAAGACATTTAATCGATGCTTGTTGCTGGTGTTGACATATGGAAGTGAGAAATGGGTTTTGATTTGGAAGACAGGAAGAAGGTTAATAGCAGTAAAGGTGGTTGTGGAGTGATTGATACTTGGAATAACTAAGGCAGAAAGGGAGTGAGCACTTCGTGCAGTCAGGCAACACAATCAGGAGAACAATGTAATCCAGAAAATAAAGAATGTGAAACTACAGGGCAGGTCGCTTGGCTGTAAGGAGAACTGACAGGCCAAACTAGCAGTGATCACATAGAAGCCCACGGGCAGCGGGGGAGCCCGAGACAGGCAGGACGAGCAGGGCTTGTGTGCAGGGGCAGAGTGGAGCAGATCGGCTGCTTCTCAGGATCTGCTGCAGAACCCCGGTACAGCGGAATGATGGAAGGAGATGGGATGGGATGGGAAGGAAACAGCAAGAGTGATGCACGAGGAGTAACCAGCGTTGCTGCTGCTGCTGTGTGTGTGTTTTCCCAGCGTGTATGCAAGGCAGACGAAGGGGAGTGAAGGAGGTTGCATGGCTCTTTCCTTGTAGCAGCTCCTGCTTTACATGGGCATTTTCTTCCTCAGAACCTGAAGGGCACACTCAGCACTGACAGCCAGCTCTTCCCCCTCTGCTGCAGTTCTCCCGCAGCCTCGAGGTGCTGCTTTTAAACTCCAGGAGGTCAGACAGGCCTGAGCAAGCTCAGCACCCACAAGAGCTCGCCCATGGGCTCCCCAACACACACCCCGACTGCCCGGGTGTGCGGAACTGCACAGGGGCTGAGCTGCACTCATCTTTTTCTCCCTGCAATGGATTTCTATTAAATCCAGCTTCCCAGAGGTGAAAGGTGAGCTCATGAGCTGCCGTATGATTTAACATTTAATACCAGCTTATTCTGCCTGTTTCTGTTACTTTCTGGAGATGACAGTCATAACTCTACCACACAGAATTTATTCTTACTTTTTTAAGTGCTGACATTGCATCTAGATAATAAACAATATATAATATGAATGCGTAGCTAACCAACTGCACACTCTAGGTACTTTCCATTTTTCAAGTAGAAAAATGTGCTAGCCTGACCCTCATGGTATGCAAGGTTAAAGAATACATCGTAGAATTCAGAGATATTGACATGAAGTTACAAGAAAACGCAACATATGGTTTTACTTTTCAAGGCAATGATCTGCTTTTTGCTAATCGGGCTTTGATAACGCATTTAATATGATACAATATACAAAGATCTGGGTTTAACCGGAGAAATTAGACAGCTCTAAAATTGTAAGAGAACTTGTGAGAACTTCTTAAAGGGAATGAGGCAAATGTCTGTCTGTGGAAGGTGTTCCTGGCGGGAGGTTGCTTAGTGTCAGCCCTCAACAGCTGGTATTGAAAACATTATTCTGTATGTTCTGTATTTTGATGACCTTGGCATGAAGAGCGGGTGTACGCAGAAGCGATTAACAGATGCACAAAGTTGGAAGGTGTTGTCAGTAAAGAGAAAAGACTATCACTGTATCAAGTGGGAAGAACTCAAAAACCAGAAATGAAATAAAGTTCAGTTGTCTGAAGTCAGGCACTTAGAAACCAGTAACAGCACTCCTACTGTGAGCTTTGGCTCATTAGTCGGAAATTACCAAGAAGGAAAGAAACCTTGGTATATTATTTGATCACTGAACGATTATGAGCCAGCAATGTAATATGGACATTTAAAAGGCAAGTAAAATCCTAAGAAGTGCTGGGTGAAAGCTTTCCAAGGAAAATAAGGAAGCATTTATGTCATCGGACAAGGCTTGAGACTTGGTTTGGAATACTGGCCAAACCCACTCAAGGCAGAGTTTCAGACCGGAATAAGTCTGGAGAATAGGGTGGAACAGATTGCTGCATATCAAGACATTGTTATTGACATATCCGCATGGGAAAGAAGTGTTTACCTTGAAGAATAAGGTTGGCACAAGAAAAAAATAGGTCTAAATCAACTAGGAATAGACTTTGAACAGAAATCAGCCTTGCAGAATAAGAGGATTCTTATCTAGTTTCAAGTGGGGTCTGATTTGATTACGAATCTGTTTATAATGTGGTTAGCGAGTGAGTTAATTACGGTCTTCATTTCATACTCATACACTTCGGACATGAACAAATTGTAGGCATGCTAAAAAACCAAACCAAACCAAACCAAGACACGGGCTGTGGCACCATTTCACAAAGGTCTTCTGTACACAACCCTAACCCTTCTGCTGTCTGCTGAGCCCAGAGCCAGGAGAGGGGAAGGTGAAATACAAGGTTTAGCTGAAGGCAGAGTGAATTCATGAGTTGGGATTCACTGTTTCTTCAACAGCAGCGGTGTCGTACAGTTGGGCTTTGAAGGCTTGCTCTCTTGCCAAAGCCTTTAGACTTACAAATAAAAGTCTTTTGTGGGCGCAAGGGCAATGAACATCCCCCTCCTCCCAACCATCAACTCATCTCAGCCTGGAATTTAATTAAATATTTAATGAGCATAGCAGACAAAGATGAAATATCATGTTTAATTTTGAAATAATACCTTTACTTATTAGACCTTTAAAATGCCAATTTGGTTTAAAAAGATAATATTCCTTTAACTTTCTCATAAAGGCCACAGAACTTAATTAATGAAAAAAAAAATCTAATTTTAAAGAGTCAGAGACAGGTAGTTACAGAGAGAATTAAAAAAAAAAGCACAAAACATGTCTCACGAACATGCTGAGGGACCAGGAAACTACCTCTGAACCAGTCTGCCTGCTGGCCAGATAGGGATAAGCCAGACAGCTTCAGTAAGGTGTCTGCTTTATCAATGGGTGGGTTTTTCCCCATTATTCACCAAGAAACTGCCGGGAGAAGGGCGAATGTTTTTCTTGCAGCAAGCACAGTAGAACTTGAAGATCCAAGAATGTTAATAAGGGAGATGCTGTAACAAGAGGCGAGAAAAAAGGGGCTAAATCATCGATTGTTATGAACTGGCACAGCTCCCTTAAAACAAATCGTGCAGCTCTGATAAGTAAAACCAAACTAAGCTCAATGAGCTTTTACCACAGCTAAGGATCTGGCTGAAAATCTTACAAAACGGTGGAGGAAAGGGAGAGAGTGGATATGCTGCATAGTCAGAGGGCAACCAACACGACACGACATTTGTGCAAGAGAAGCAGGGAATTAAGTGAGAGGAGGGTGGGGAGAAAATGAAACAGCCCGGCTCCTTGAGCACTCACTCATGTCAGTGCAGCTATGTCCATCCATCCAGGCAAGGACTGAGTCTAGGGAAAGGGCGTTCATCTGGGGCAGCCAATGTTTTGAGGGATAGTCTTCAACGCCCAGGAATATAGCCGGAGAAATCTGCATGTTTTAAAACTTGAGTGATCCCTGCATAAAACACAGCTGAAGTTCACCAGAGGTTCAGGGAAGCAAACTGGTTGTGCAAATCCAAAAATTAGTTCAGCAGCTCACAAGCACAAAGCAACTGCAGTTTGCTCCTGTCTGGGATGGAGCCTAAGGAGATATCATTTAGGTTTCCCGTGTGTGCGAGCAGTAGGTGCTCACTCCTTCACCCTCTTTGAGGAGGCCCCAGCAAAGCACCTGGATGCTGCCACCAGAACAACTCCCATACCTGGAAATGGGGACACAAAAATGGTACAGGGATCAGAGCATCTCTCGCACTAAAGAGCTAGGATTATCTAGCCTGGAGAAGAGAAAGCTCAGAGGGATCTTGTAAGTGTGTCTAAATATCTGACGAGGAAAGTAAAGAAGAAAGAGACAGAGACTTCTCAGTAGTGCCCAGTGGCAGGACAAGAGGCATCTAAGTCTAAAAGAATCACAGAGTTCCAGTGAAATTAATTATCAAGTGCTCCTTTGTCTGAATAGATCCCAGGTCATTTTTCCACCTCTTCCAGTGTCCTTTTCTGCCCTGTCACCTCAGGTCTCCTGATAATTATGTAACAAGTACACTTCAGGATGAAGTGATTATAGACCGGGAGCTGCAATCACACCCCCCACAAATCGTATTTTCACCTATGTATGTGCCATAGACCCGTGACCTGGTTGCAGCACTGTCATACATGCTGTGTAAGAACAAAACCTCAGTCAGTACCTCTTTAGCCAGCCAGCCATGCTGCACTTTAAAAAACAAGCAACATACCTGCTTTAATGTCTACTCGAGGGATGTAATTATATGAATATAGGGAGGCCGTGTGTATGGGTGCATAGCTGTGTACTTACCATTCAAGTAGGAAAGCCAGAAAAGCACATTATGTATACACACAAGTGGTCGCCTTGTAGGTTAATAGCACTTGGAGCCTACAATCTGGGGTGTCTAGCTAGATGTGCACAATTACTTTGTGAAACTGAAACGGATTCCCTTTATCCATGTTGAAATTTGTCTTCAAGAATGCTGAGGCTAGAAATATCTGGTTTAATACCTGTGGGAGTGAATGGTAATAGGCCATAGATCCTACTCTTTATCTTTATAGACTCATTCTCTCAGGCTTGAAAAAGCCAAGACTCACTTGAAAAAAATGTAATATGTTTTCTAGCACAAAGAGACGTATTTTATCTTTTAAGTATGTGGTTTGCTGGGAGGTGGGTGGCCAGGAATTCCTTGCACTTTATAGAAGGCATCAAGCATAGGTTTACTTGGCATTGAACTTCTACAACTATCAAAACTCAGTAATTTCTCTTCTTTTCCCAGACTTACTCCTTTCCTTAACATTAGAGCAACTGTGTGCTTATTTCTCCACCAGTCAGATCCAACACCTGCTTCAGAAGAAAGAGACTCAGATCATCTCCTGTCCAGAAAGACTGTCAATTAACAGTAAATACCTAATTTGGTGGCATCACAGCACAGGCAGCACTGGAGTATGGAAGCAATTCAAACTCCTGGTGAACAGGGCTGGGTGCCAAAAGGCCCTCGTAACAATAAACCTTTAACAAGAGGCTGGACACAGACCACGATTCCCAATACCTTGTCCAGACTTGCATAAGGAAAGAGTGGATGCATATGGTTAAGGGCAAACGACTGTGGACCAGCACAAGGAGAGCCAGCTTGGATGAGCATGTGTCGGGGAAGCCTCAAGGAAAAAGGAATGTAACCTCGCTGCTCTGCAGAGTCCTGGGAAACTTTAATATCGCAGTATCAATTATAAGGCAGAGGAAATTATTATGGTATTGGTTAAGTACATGTGAGGTCACATTTGAGATGCTGTATGCCTTTCTGGTCACCTTATAAATGAAGGATATTATGGAAAAGTACCAGAGGGCAACAGAGATGACTCAGACACACAGCAGTTTTTAGAAAGGTTAAGTAAACTGAATCTACATTCTTTACAAAAAAAAGGAGATTATGGGACTTACTAAAGTACTGCAGGCAACTTCTGAGAGAGGAAGAAAAAGCTGCTGTAGCCTACTTGAGCTAGGGTGCATGAATGTCATCAACAAAGAACAGACAAACCAAAAGGACTGAGGAGGCACTTCAAGGAATAAATTAGCTGGGAGAGAAATGGAGAGCTGCTAAATAAAAGTTGAAACAATGTGAGGGCAAAGGAATTATTTAGAGAGGCGAAGAAGTATGGTCTGACAGGATAAGATAACCTTGGGCAGCTCTTTTTAAATAAGGAATAAAATATTAATCCAGCTGGGTTTCTGTAAGTGGTATGCTGGAGGTAAAGCGTGCTTGGCTGCATAATGCATGACTGTAGGAGTCAATGATGTGAGTAGTATTAAATGCTACATGATAATCAGTTGACCAAAAGATGTATCTCTCTCTAGATCATGAAAATGGGATTATACCATCAGCACAAAAAATGTGAGAGGGCTGGGAAATGCCACAGATTTCCTGTTTTCTGAGTTTCCTATAAATTAGATGGTCTCACAGGACTAGCAGGGATAACAGTTCTCCAAAATCCACGAATATTACAGACTGCAGGAGGAAATCCCCTGGATATCAGAGCATGTCAAGAGGTCTGAAACATTGTTTTTTGGGTCTGCCTGCTCCCATGCAGTGCTCCCAGGAGCACCCCTGTGGCAGCACAGGTTTATTCAGGAGTCACGTTCCTCTCATCTTTCTGCGGATGGAGGCACTACGGAGGAAGAGTTCTCACAGGACGTGTCTGAAGGAAAATCCTTCCCACCTTGATGCAGACTGATGTTTTTAGGGATGCTTGCTCCTATTCTTTTGTTTTCTTGTCTAACCACATCTCAGCAGAAACATATGCAGAAGCCTGTGCGAAGTTGCAGGCACAGATAATGTCTAAACTGAGTTTCTCCCAGCGAGAAACCCACCATACCCTCATTCCTGAAGGCGGAGCTGGGAGGAAGGCTCAGTGCAGCCACGGGGTGGGGATGGCACCTGGATCAGGCACCTTTAGGTCTGCTCAGAGTTGTTCTTACTGGTTTGGGGCAGGCAAGGAGGTCCCTGTGTGGCCTCTGCCACGTTCTCTAGCAGCAGTGTTGGAGCGGGTGATCATCAGTCTGGGAACGGCTGAACTTCTCCTATCGCTCCCCTAGGTCTTATTTACCTGGGCACGTGTAAATACACTGTGTGTTTTTCCAGCCTCTAATAATGACGATATGAAATCCCTTGTACCTAGAAAAGGCCAGAGATGGTGGAAGCATCTCCAGAAAGGGCAGAGGAGGAATAGTTATTTACATCATTGTGGGTAAAGAGCCTCCGGAGAGCAATCTCACTGGCTCAATTTATGATACTGAAACAAGTAGGAGCCAACAAGCAGCAGGAGCTGCTGAGCTGCTCGGGCAGTGTTCATTTTTTATGCAGATCTTGGAAATCATTACTACTTTAGGAAAAACACAACTAAATGAAATGGCTGCGAGGCAAACAGATTCGAGTTTCAAAAACATGATTTTAAAATACAAATAACCTTCTTGGTGGATTAATCAATCCAAATGTTGGAGTTGTTGTTTGGGGAATTTTTTTCTCCTCTGCAGCTGTATCTTGCTAAGTAACGCACTTCTATTTCAAGGCTGTTAATGCTGGAGCAGCTGCACTCCTCTCTGGAAATTTTTTAAAATCATGATGAAATTAGAGGCAGAGACATAAAAACAAATCCTTCACAGCTACACTGGCTGATGGCATTATAACAATAACAGTCATTTTCAGTACATCATCTTCTTGGCAAATGCTACTTTTAGTTAGGGGAAGTCATAACACTGCATGTGTCTTAATGCATTTCTCTGTTTGCCACCTAAAGATAATTATCGAATATTAAGAAGTCGAGCTTCGCGGCCTCCCTTCAGGAATGCACTTTATCTTCTCTTTTCCCACTTTTAAAAATAAAGACAGGGTAACTGGCTCAGCAAACTGTCAGTTACAGCAGGTTTTGTTTATTTCTCTAAAGAGGCCTGGGTTTCTAAACTGCGTGCACCTGATTGCATGGAAACAAGAGATGTGATTGCAAGCACAAATTAGGTATTTGCATACACAAAGATGAAACTGGCCAGTTGTGTTTAGCAACTTGATTGTAGGAGCTGAGAGTGATTCTGAGCTCAGAACATGTCTCTCAAATACAGTTTTGGAAACAAAACAAAACAAACCACAAACCCAGATGCTGAGTGACCTGCCCATATGTACCTACGAAGCCTAAGTAAGGCTGGAAATGGAACACATTGTATCAGGATGTAGCAGGAATGTAGCAGGAAAATAAACCATGTTTTTACAGAAGTCCCATTCAACTGCATGGCTGTAGGATCAATTGCTTTCACTGGTTGGTTGAGATGAAGAGCCAGGAATCCAAACTTTCACATCACACCAATGCTTTTGAAAAGAGATGAAAGAACAAGCAAATCCTTTCTCTGCTGCCTTCCAAACCACCTTTCTTCTAGGGTGTTAACAGCCTCAACAGGCTCCAAATCATTTGTAAAACCCAAAGCTCTTCCCTCCTTAACGTCTACCAGGCATTTACACACGGGGAAATAGAGCCACCACCACTCGGAGGCACAGTATGCCCAAGACTCAGGATACGTTAGCCATTTAGGGCTGAATTTGTAGAACCACCTACTTCAGCAGGTGTAAACCAAGCACAGGTCTCCCTTAGAGACAGTCCCTTTGACCCGGGGGAAAATGTCATTTCTCTGTCTAAATCTAGCAAAGAGCACGATCACAGGAGCAACCTACACGGACCAGGTTCCTGCAGGGCTTTCACAGCGCTCCTCTGGCACCCACGGGAGCTGCTGTTATAGGTGTGAGCCACATCCTGCTGGTTCAGTGCTTGGTAAAACGAGAACGTGAGGTCCTGACCAGTTACGGGACTCCTGGCAAACAGCAGAGTGATCCTGATCCAAGGCCTGCCTTTGTCTTACTATATGGCACTGGAAAATACACGTGGCAGGACCAGGATGGATGTGTTTCCCTCTCAGTCTGTGCGGCTAACAGAGAGGGTGATGTTACAGAAAAAAGGCTCTTTGCGCACTACAAGAAGGCAGAAGCTGAGAGTGAGGGGCTCTTGCAGAAGACAGGAAGAAGATGGTTCCTGTCCTCACAAGGTATCACAGAAGGGAAAGGGAATCAGCGATAAGATTTAGGTAAGCAGAAGACACTGGTATCTCCCTGCCCATCATGTGGAATCCAGTCTATACATCTAGGGCAGGGAAGAAAGATGCAGAAAACCATCTCTGGGCCCTGTGCTTTTCTGGCAGGATTTAGGCAGGTGTTTGTTCTCCTGTGCAAAGCGGACAAGCTGTTCTTTGGTCTGACACTGGAAAAGGCTGAGTCACCCTGGGGCTCAGTGCCCCTCGCCACGAGGGCACTGCCCCAGCCAGTTTCAAGGGTCTTCTTATTTTTTTTTAATGTCTTTTGTGTTTGTTTCTTTTTTTCTTTCTGTGGCAGAATGAGTTTCGGTTATTTCCCCATGAATTGTTTCCAGCTTTTTGCCTTCTAAGGCTGATGACAGAGGAGAGAGTGTGCTGACAAAAAACAGCCCTATCAAAGCATGATAAAGTTCTTGCTGTCTGCCTTTATCACAGATCTAAGCAGTGTCAGGCATCCAAGATTTAAACAAGTGGCAAAGCTAAGAATAGATGGAACAAATGCACTTGTTGTTTTGACTTTCAAGAATTATTTATTGCAGATGAAATCTGCTCTGTATTTAATATAGGTAGCGGAAAGGGAGGAGGGTTTCTAGGAGACTTGGATGCACACAGCTCTCGCCTTGCAAGCGCAACACAGCTGAGAGGTGACCCCTGGGCCTGTGAGGGCACATTTATCTGCAGGTCGCGCCTGACCCAGCAGGGGCCCAGTTCCTGTGACTGGATCCAAGCGGGTCAATTCCTGCAGGTGCACAGAGCTGTCAGTGCCTGGGCAGACAAGGATGCAGGATGCAAGTCCTTGTGGATGTCTGAGTCCCTCCAGAAGCAGCACCCAAGGACCCTCTCCCATCTTTGGAGTAAGGGCCTGTTGCCATGTCTGGGAGTGCTCAGCAGGACAAGGAGCCAGCCTGCTCTCCAAACCGCACCACATAAGCGGTGAAATCCTTTAGAGAGAGGAGGAACCACGCACAGACTGACGGGACTGGCACCTACCGATCCTCCAGAGCCCTGGGCTTGCCACTCACAACCCACACCATGTCACTCTGTTCCGCACTAAAACCAAGACTGCTTTCAGAACTGCCTGTGCCATTCAAAACCGCTCTCACCTTTCTGGTTCACACTCTTCATATCACCCAGTCCTTCCATCTCCTATCACCTTCAGTACTCTCCTCCCTCTCTGACATTATTCCCGTTCTTGAGAATCAGTCTCCTGCATTCGTCCTCCTGCCAATCCCCGTCAGACACTGACTTGGAGGCACCAGTACACAGTAAAAACAAGGCCTGCAGTGCCCACCGATCGCTGCAACACGCAGGCTGGCTATAAGTTTGGAGTGGCACGTTTGTGGGGAGGGAGACGCACTCTCAGTCCTCAACACTGCACAAATGAACTAAAGAAACACTGAGTGCTTCCTGCCTCTGATATTTGTCAGGCCTGGATAGCAGCATCGCTGATGGGGCTGTATCACGGTTTCTACTTCACGTTATGCCCAGTTACACTGTGCAGTTCTTTACCACTCATTATCGGCGGAGGCCAAAAGTAGAGATGGATTGAAAAATGATTGGACACTTTCATGGCAGATACACCCAGAGTGGGTTTTAGACACTATTTATACTCTTATGAGGTCCCTAACCTATTAATGGCTGGAAAGGTAGATAGCAGGGAAGGAGTACTCTGCACTCTCCCCTTTTCCTAGACTTCTTCCCTGCACATGTGCTACCGGACAGCGTCAGAAGCCGGCTGCAGAGATCCAGGGATCTTTGATCTAACCCAGTAAGGCCATTACCATGTTCTAAAGGACTGAAAACTCCTGCAGTTCCCTTCTTCACTCTTGACCCCAGTGCAAATCCTTAAGTGCTGCCTGGTCTCTGCTACCCAGCTAATGACCTCATCCTTTGCTTATTACTGGAGGACTACTCTTTCTTTGATTAATCATTCTCTGTATTAATATCAAACAGCCTTTGGCTTTCTCAAGCGGATTACGGTTTCCGTCAAATTATTCCCTCCCCCTCAGATAAAGAAAATGGATAAATGATGACCATCAGTCCACTGGGAAAGAAATAGGAGCATTTTAAATACAGATCGGGGAAAAAAAAAAAAAAGAAACCCTACTAGGGAGTTAGTGTTTGATGTGAGCTTGAAATGACTTGTGAAATAGAAGATCAAGAGTCTTAAAGACCTTAAAGACCTATATTTGGGGTTTCTACAAAGTTGGGTGAGAAAATTGTGAACATTTTTTGTTGTTGTTCATTTAAAGAAGCTTCAAAAACAGAGCTGAATTTTCTTGAAGAATAAGGAAGAATGTGATAGCGATTTTTAACCTTTTTTGATTTTCAAGGTGGAGGGAAGATATCTTTTTTAAAAAGCAATTAAAATTGTATTTTACAAAGAATTTGCCAGTGTAGGCTAGCTACAATACGAGCTCTTTCTAATTGTAAAGTTCTTTTTACTCAAAAGATCTCAAAACAGTTTAGCTGTGCAGAATCGCTTGTGCTATGCGAGACAGCCAGGTGTTGTTATCGTGCTTCACTGTCAGATAAATTCAGGTCAAATTAGGCTTTCAGTCATCTTGATTACTTGAATGAGTCAGGCAGCAGTGTCATTGGACCTGCTCAGGTAAGAGCTGCTCAGAAACGGTGCGAGGCAGTGACAGAATGAGTCAGGACTCCTAATTCCTGCTCTGTTACTCTAACACTTCGCTTCCTCCAGTGAAGCTGCAGACATTTTTTGCTACCACAGTATCTCACATGAGCTGTGAGAACGGAGCTGCTGAAGGTTGGGGTTTTTTTTTCTCCCTGACAAGTTTTCTAGCAAGTTTAATAAATAGAATTTGAAAGTTTTTTAATATTCTCCCCTACAGCTGTGTGAATGGCACTGAGCAAGCTGTTATCTGTTGGATTTGCAAGAACATGAGCTAATTTCTGAGCTCCTAAAATACCATCTGATTTCTCTCCCTGATCAGGAGACAACTGTCTCCAGCAACATTTCAGTTGAATTCTTCTGGCAGTTTTCAGAAAAAAAACAAAACAAAAAAACACCAAAAAAACCCCAGTCCCAACGTACTTAGGGGTGGATGAAAATGGAGCTTTAGCTTTCAAAGAACAATGCTTCAACAAAATAATTTTCCTATGGAGAGTGTCAGCATTCATGCTGAGGGCAATTCAGCTGGAAAGCAGCTGAGCAGAACGGGATCTGGAGGTCCTGGTGCACACCAAGTTGACCATGAGCCAGCACTGTGCGCTGCAGCAAAGAAAGAGAACAGCATCCTGGGCTGCATTTAGTCCTGTATTGCCAGCACCCTTCTATTTATCACATACATCGAAGCATGGTAGACACATAGAGCATTTACTGTCATCTAGTATACCTGAGGCACAGAGATAGGCTGAGACTTTTCTAAATAGGTGCACAGTTCCTCTGAATTAAATGTGGGCTCTAAATTCTTATTTAGATGCCAGTAAAACTGGCCTAATTTTAAGATATACAAGGGTTTTTCCTATGACTCCAGTGAAAAAGCTTGTGGTGTTCAGCAGTTTGGAAATTTAGGTCCTAAATATTCAGGCTCTTAGTACTCTGGGACTTCCAAAGGACTTAAGTTCCTAACTATTTTTGAGGAACTTGGTTTGGGTTCTTAATTTAAGGTTCCAGTTTGACCATCTGAGAGTTTGACAATCTAAGGAGAACACTTGGCTAGCAACCCATGGATTTTCCAGATACCGTTAAAAATTCAAGAACACCACCACTAAAAATTTGTTTTGGATCAGCACTTCTCTCTATGGTCTAAAGTGATGTGAATAGAATTTGCAACTCACATCAAGACTGTGTTCAGGCCTGGTGGAGCAAATGTGTAGCTCCTCTACTTGTCTGTGCTGGCTGCAAAACCGTGGGGGCAAGTTATTTGCAGTGGTACGTGGTTATTTGCAGAGCACTGCCACCCAACTTACAGGCACGCTGGTGTCTGGATGAATTAGGCACTGCTTGTACCACAAACCCTTCAGTCTCACCCTGTCACATCTACGCTAGGGCCCAGGACAGGCAGAGGCTCTGGAAACGCTGTGTAGTCCTGTGCATGGGGCACTGAATTGACTCTCCAGAGACCTCAGTTCTTTTCTTAGAAATGTTATTGATGGTGCTACATGACCTCTGGAATGTCCCTGTGCTCCTCTGCACTTCTGCTTCCCCTCCCAGGCCTGCTTTCTCTCACTGCAAATTCTTTAGAGCAAAAATTGCAATTTTTTTTATCCTTCAGTTTCATGCAGGGGTGATGAAATACAAAAAATAATAGCAAGTGAGAAAAACAAAAGAATACAAATTCATTTTTAGCTTGTGGATGTTAAAACTTTCCCACAAGGCCAAGATGTAGCATTACATTCTTGCAATTGTCTCTTTAAGGTATGCCAGGAAAATATAAGTCAGGTCTTTGGCTACATTACTGTATACAATATCAAGAATAAAAACGCAAACCTTCAAACAGATCTCACATTGCAGATCCACAACCCTCTCCAAGTTGGTCCGTCTTCCTTGTTTTAGCCTCCCACTGGGACAAAATGAAGTGTCTGCTTGCCAAAGAAAACTTTGACTTCTTGACGAACCGACACATGAAAAACAAACCCGAGCATTTTGATGGCTGGCTTTCCATTTTTCATTGGAAAACCTACCAAAACTCCTGGAGCAGCATTAGCCAGTAGTTCTGTGCTTCGTGGCTTTGATTTGTTTTTCTAATTTCTTTTTTCTTGAAGGTTTACCAGCTGTTTCGTTACCAGGCTGAGCTTTCCTTGCAGTCTCTCCCTCTCTCCTCCTCCTTCCCCTTTTTTGTTCCTCGAGACAATCACTGTCTCTGGTCCCAGCTGCCACTGCTGATTTTTCATTACAGTTTAATTTAAAACTGGGATTGGAATGGAAATGTCTTTTTGCCATTTGGGGTTTGCGAGGCCTGTGGTTTTATTGCCAAAGGCACAAATGTTAGCTACTACTGTTTTTCCAGAGTACAAGTGTAAGGGGCCTGCCAAAGGGGGGCAAAAGGGTCGGGAGCCTTGTGGGGGAGAGTAGCAGGGGGGGAATAATTCCACCTCACAGACAGAAAATAACCCAGTTCTTTGCTTATGTATTTATGCTGGTCCATGTGCTGGTGTGTTAGAAGGAGGTGGGGTTGTAACATGTCTCCGGGCATGGGGTCTGTGCGGTGCACTCAAGAAGCAGATGTAAAAACAGAGCAAAGCTCTGCTTGCTTCCTCGGGGGGAGCGGCGGGGGGAACCAAAGCAGGCTGACTACTCTTCATTTAAAGCTCCCCAGCTCTCTTGCTTTATATAGCTAGCTGAGTGTTATATAGCACCCTGCTCAGTACTAACACTTTGAGGGAAAACAAAACTGGGGCGAATATGTGCGAGAAGGAGACCTGATAGTCACTGTCTTCCGTTCTCTTTTCCCTGTCTGCACCAGAGAGTAGGATGCCTAAGACATCACTACGAGCTCTCCCAGGAGGTCAACAGCAAGCCCTCCTAAATCAGTGTCCCCCTGCACGTCCCCAGCTGGCAGAGCCTCTGCCGCTCCTTCTGGCTTGCTTTACCCAGTCTCCTCCTTCATCTGGAAGGAAACGATCAGAGAAAGAAGTAGCAGTGTTTCCAAGCTCAAAATTAACTTAAGCTGGATAGAAATCTAATCCTTTCTCTCCAGAGATAAATGGAGGAGGATGTTGTGGACAGTTGCAGTCTTCAATTTAAATATTTAGCATCAGCACAGGAAGCTACTGTTTCGTTTCCAGCATGGCAGATTACAGACAGGAGTGCCTAATCTCTGATCTGTTACACTAAAAAACAATTATTGTCTCTCCTCCTAGGGAGAGCCTTATCTTTTCCTGGCTGCATAATTTCAGATGTCAGACAGAATTTCTGCGTTATCTGGGTGGATCACACTGACTCTTCACACATCCTACATTTCAACCTCCATCCCCATCGGCCTTGGGCTGCTCTGCATCTGGAGCTCGTCTGGTATCGATACGGCATTTCTTTGTCAGTCCACCAGCACGACAGCACGTGCTGCTCTGCAGAGAGATGTGCAGATGCACAGAGCCTGTTCTCCAGCATTTTTCACATCTGTCTTCACCGCCAGACAGGTTCTCAGTTACATACAAGCACCGACAATACATTCCGTGGGACAGCACAGCTTCCGGCCCCATGCAGTTTAGCCTACTTTCCTCCCTCCTCTCCAGACTTTTAAAGACACTACAGATCCCTCCAAAATACGGATTCTTCTCCCACACCCAGTCAGAGACAGGTGTTTCTCCACCCTCCTGTAGCGCTGGGTGCTCCCCCAGCTCTACCTTCCCCTTGCACTTGGCTGTAGTGTGTATAGTTCTAGAGACGAGGTGATGCTGGAAGAGCAGATGATGGACCCATCAGCTTGCTGGGCTGATGCACCAATACTTGCTGTGCTGTCAGATGTGCTGAGGGGGAACACTGGGGCGGAGCTGTATGGTGGCTACTTGGGGAGGGTGAAAACACTGAATTCAGCAGTAGAAGGAACTGATTAAGACTCCTGAGAAAGCAAGACACATGATCAGAATCAGCAGGAAAAGATTTTAGCTTTGAAGAAAGCTCAGACAAAAAAGCCGATCCACAAAGACGAACCAGGATGCAGTAACAAATGTTGAAAGACATTGTGGCCAGTCCCTGATTGACTCTCAAAGATTCTGCAGTCAGGTGCAGAAGGAAAGGACACTTTCCAGAATCACTGAAAATGAAGGGGTAACAGGATTTGGCAGGAGCACAAATGTGGTAAGGGCTGAACAGAGAAATGCTGAAGATTCAATGTTGTCTTCTTCCACTGACGGTGCATAGGGTTCTCTGCCTACTGGCTGCGATCGTCCAGGAAACACTTTTCTTTTTTTTTGTACAGTGATCTTCCTGTATCCTTGTCAGCCTGCAAATTTCGTTTTCAACATCTGTTTTATCTGCTGCTTCTCTGTTTCCAGTTTGGACCTATGTGCCAAGGGATAGTGACAGAAGGCAAACAACAGGGGTTATTTAGTCTTGGTGGTGCCCTATTCACATACAGACTGCCTTGGACAAACATCTGGCTACTGTGCACAGGAAAACTCAAACAAAACCAACCTGAAACAAAACAAACAAAAAACACAACCAAAGAAGAACTTTCCATAGCTCCTCTTCCCCCTCTGTAGAAACAGAGTCTGCCAGGGTCAATTAATAATAATAAAGGAACAGATCATTTAGCAGAGACTTGGATTAACCTCAATGGTTGGCCAAAGGTAGGGTGGACAAAGGGCTGATTAGAAAAAGGAAAGTCTCTTGTCTGCCAATTCAGAGAGGAAGAGAAACGTCCAGACAGGTTCCACATTCCTGAGGAGCAGGAGGGAGAGGAGGTGTCTCGGTCATATTAGAAGAAATCATCTATTCCCAGGAAGAAGTGTCTAGGGGAACACCAAAGCCTACCCCAAACTGGGGAACCCAAAGAAGCACACAAGCATGCCCACCAGCAGCTGTCCCAAGGCTCGACTGGAGACACCAGCTCAGGGTTCGAGCTTGCATCGCTCTGGTCGCCCATCGTCCCACCGCGGCTGGCAGGACCAGGACCTGCTGCCCACACCTCAGTGGAGGCTGCAATCGGCTGCTCACGCAGGGTCTGCATTTTGCGGTGCTGTGGGATGCACCCCGTGAGGCTGCACCCACCTGCTCCCCGCCTGGGTTTGCTCCTCGGAGTTTCACCTCACGCTCCTTCAGGTCAACTACAGCACTGACTGCTCTGTGCCACTTAGGTGACCTGGTCCTGCTGCCACAGGGCGGTTCAAAAGGTGCGAACAGACTGCTAACTCTAGCATACTAATGCAGCCCCTTAATTCTGAAAATTCAGCTTTTCTTCTACCACAAACACACTCCTGTTCCCTTGGCCCCAACTTCTTTCCCACGTTGACAGAAGTCACCACACGGCTTTGCTGGGTGGCATGACAAACACATCCTTCGGTGCAACCCTCACAGGACAGCAAGAGCTGGGAAACCTATGCCCATATATTCCTCCTATATCACTCGCTGACACAATTTTGTGCTGGCCTTCCGATTTTTCTAGAGGGCTGTCTCACAGGATTCTCCAGATCTGCTAATCGTTGTGGCATCTCCTACCTCCCAGAACTTCCCTCTCTCTCTTTCCATGTGTCTCCCCCTGACAGAGCTGTAGGTTGCTCTTAATTGCCCAGATCTTTATTACTTATTTCTGGGAAAGCCATGCAGGAACAGATAAATCTCCAAGGCCAGCTCAGGCTGCAATATAGGTTGACTCAGCAAAATAATATCTCCCACATACACAACTCCAATTTGCCCTCACACTTTGCTGCATTCTTCATCTTTCTCCTTGACTTTTTTCCTCAGCACTAGTACTTTACATTTCTTAAACGCTTCCCGCCTGAAGATCACATAGAAGGCTACAAGCAGAAATGAACGAAGCTACCCAGAATCTCAGAGTCATAAGAAACTGATTATGTGGCGAGATATCTATAGATACTTTTAAAACTTGTTAGCTTCTATAGAGGCTAAAGGTCCCCCCAAAATGTTAAAGCAGGTTCTGCGAGTCTCACAGGAACAGCAATTCTCTGTGCTGCTCTTAGAGGTAATCAGTGTCTCGTGCACTGATGAGCTTTCCTGGGGGATGTGAGGAAGGTCTGGAGAACCCTCCTAATTGCATTTGAGGCTGTGTTACAAACATGGAGACGGCCAAGGAAGAGACAAACTGACAATCTCCTGAATACCAGCAGGGAAACAGAGATGCTGCTTCAGTCTGTAGTGTTTTTGGTTACCAGTTTGCCTTGGGAGACATTCTTTGTCTGGAGTTTGAGCTCAAAATTCCCCAAATACTACTTCTACCAGCCTAAGCCCTTAAAATCACACAACCAAAATCCCCCAGCACATCTGCACTCCAGGCAATCATTGCAAGAAACATGTTGCTTTTAGTTTTCAGACCCAGCCTACTGATCCTTCTCCCATGCAATGGTGAACAGAATTCCAGCGGTTTGACCTTTCTGGTAGAATTGATGTCAGCACATGAAAACAATAATTTTTCTTATCCCCGCTGTTCAGAACACACTTAAAACGAACAGGGAAAAAATAAACCAAGTCCAGTGTCCTCAGGCTTTGTACGGTCCAATACAATGCATATCCACCCCAGTAAGGATTAAACACCAGTGCTATGGCAACGCTGGAACATCTGTTAAAGGCATCACCACGTTCATCAAATTAATGTGAGCTGTGTGTACACTGTACAAGAAGCAAAGCACATAGTCTAACTGCAACATACAAACACAAAAATACCTAGGAAGACTGTAAACACTTACATCTCTACAAGATGCATTAAAAAGTAAATATTTTCTGAACTATTTCAGATCTCGGCTCCCTGAGAAGCTGATTAAAGCTTTAAGTGTCTTACTGCTCAGGAATACTAGAGGCTGTCATCTTTTTTTTTTTTTTTTTTACAAGTGGGAATCCTATCAAAGTTTGTTAGCCTGTATTTATAGACTCAGCTAGGGAAGAAAATGCAGCCTGAATGTCAGCTGTCCAGTTTAACAAGAAAACGGATTTTTGATCTCATTTGCTGCTATAGAAATCTTTTCAGAAATCTCATGGAAAATCTTATAAAGCCCAGGTTAGCTGCCACATATGGGACCCATTAACTCCTCATTTCTGCTGGTACTTAGCAAATTTTTGCCTGGTGACTACACATGAACCTTTTGTGGTTTTGTTTTGCTTCACACTGCAGAGCACTCGGTTGTTGACTCGGTTTGGTTTTGGGAAGCACTAAGCACAGAACACAGCCACAGTACATCTGAGAGAATCAGTTAGTTACGTTAAATCATGTGGAACCACATTCAGATTCTTTGGCAGAGACAAGAGTCTGATCTTCTTTCCCTTTCTTGGGGAAAAGTGGGGAAAGCTGTACAGCGCTTGGCAACGCCATGTTATTCAAGCTGGTGTGATTAGTACTTCTTTTTCTTCACCTGCCTTTTCCCCAAAAGTGTAAAGTACAGGAGGCTGGAGGGACTTTTTGGTCTCTGCTTTCTGTTTGGATGATAAGGGGGCTTGGTGGACTGAATGTGCTCAGCAGACAAAGATGCACACCTTGTATTCATGTTGATGGCTCTGAAATGCTCAGCTCAAACCATTAGAAAAAGGGTTTGTGTATTTAACCTTCCTCTGGGGAATGGACTACAGGAAAGGAAAGGCAAAACCTGCCAGATATTGAAGGTCTTTCCTTATAAACTCAGGGCTATTTTTAGTTTTCTAATGTAAAAAGTCAGTGAGATGAAGAGTGAAGTGATCCGTTTCCAGCAGAAAAAAAGTCTGACTCTTCATTAATAATTCCTCTAGATGGCTGTGTGCCTTTATCTGACAGACTGACAAGCCATACTAAACAACAGTTACTGCACAAATGGAAAAGATATAATCTCACTGCCCAGCCTCATGGTGCTTCCATTGTCATGTTACATGATGACTGGAGTCTCCACCTTCCCAGAGAGACACGGTAGCAGGGCTGTTTTATTAGGACTTGCACAAATGTGCTTATGACAGATGAAGTTTAGTGCTTTGACACAAATCTATTTGGCATCTAGAGCTGACACATGATATGGAGAAGAAGAGGGGAAAGAAAAAACAAGAACTCAAATGTATAGTCTTACCCTCGATCTGCCTGTCAGTGATAATCAGAAAAATCCTATATCAAAAGCTGAGCTGCAAACTGCCCAGAGGATGGGATTTCGTAGTTCCCAGCTAAATGTCCTAGCTGGCTTTTACAAAGCTGGGTTAGTGGAAGTCAATGACAAGTTCTATTCCTGGCCTTGATTCCCTTACAAAAATAGGTGGCTCCTCCTTGCAGTGGCTGCGAGGCACTGGAAAGTAAGAGTTGTCCCCTTTGCCACATCTGAGGACAGAGTAAGTTGGATCGTCTTACTCTCCTGTGTGGTGCTGAAACCAGGCCCAAACTTCTCTAACTTTAGGACTGGTTCAGAATAGTCCAAGCTGAAGGTATCTAATCCGTCTCAGCTACGGGTGGAAACAGTGTGACCTCATATGCAGCACCAAGCCTGAGACAGTGACACCGCAAGGGAAAGAACAGCTTATAAAGCTGCTGGCCTGGGCCAATTTTACAATGACAAACACACCCTAAGCTACTGGACTGTTTACTTTCCTCCCTCTTCCTGATGTTATCAGTATTTCCTAAACCCTGCCTGTCAGGCATGCTTTGTTAATAACCCTCCAGTACTCTCAGAGCAAAGGTTGCCCAACAGCTTTCTCATCTTCCTGCTGCCTGTCAGGAGAGGAAATCACAACTTTCAGAAGAACCTGACACAGAGGGAACTGGATAGCACACCGGGGTCAAGGGTAAGAATGCACCAAGAAGTGAGAAAGCACAGGCACTCCAGCTGGCTGCACAGGAAAGGCTTTGCCTCTGCTTTCCCTTGTTTACTGTGTCAGGATGTTCCAGGAAGAAACTCAGCAGGCTTTACATCTGAAACAGCCAGCCAAGCACAAACCACTGCTCACAAAGCAGCGTGAGGGAGCGAGATGACAACTAACAATCTTGGCTTAAGTTCGTGTTGACTTTAGTCTTTCCTCTTAAACAAAGGAGTCCAAAAGTTTTGTGGACAACACTACCAGCATTTCATTTAGCTGATATGTTCCCTCTCATCTTAGCTGCCATCTGTGAGATATCCCAGTCAAACCAGAAGTAGCAAGGTGCCATCAGAATACACCTATCCACTCCTTCAGCAAAGGAAATCTTTCCCAAGTTACTTTCCTAAGACTATTATGTGGAAGAGGAAAAACTGAATCAAGGTTTGCAGAGGAAAGTGCTTTATTATGTGCCTCTACATGAAAAATGTGCTTGGTGGGACCCTCTGGTTATTCAGTCAGCTGGCAGGTCCACTTCCATCACGTTGACAAGGTGAGACAGACCCAACCTCTGCATGTGCCCCTGCACACCCCCAGGTGCCTCCAAGCTCTGGGCTTCTCCAGCCCTGAGCAAACATCTTCTGACTCCACCAGCTCTGCAGCATCCCAGTGCAAATGCCTTCTGCCAAGTCACCTCTTCCTGCAAGCAAACAAGAGGATCTCCAGCTGTCCTCACCCATGCAGAGATGTACATGCTCTCTGCCAGCCATTTGGAAATCCGCATAACAATGCTGCGCCCAGAACAAAACATCCCAGGCACGGCTACCTGCGAGAAACAGAATTTTGGCCTTTGTACTTGTAATAGCCTAATGGAATCTCTTCCTCTCTTGCCCACCCAGAAATGGATCCCTTGCTCCCAAGCAGGTACGGCTAGCTCTAAATGTGACAGCCCACCAGAGTTCACTAGAAAAATCTCTCTCTGATTTGTTGCTGTTTGCACTGAGTCCACCAGAAGGTCTTTGTTTCTGCATGGGAATGGTCCTGACTACTGATGACAGCAATACTTCTGACAACTGTGACTCTGTTCTGCCTGCTCTGTTCCACCAGTGCCATGAAAAGAAACAAATATTGCACTAAAAAGAGACCAGAGAACCCAGAATTCACCAGGACCAGAGTAATCTGAAATAAGAATGGCCTCTAACCACATTACAACAGAAGACTGGAGAGACTTCATCATTTTCCCTTATGAAGAATTTTGATAAAAGTGACAAGGTAAAGACATAATTGATAGGAGATATTTGATGCAAAAGGCTACAACATTTCAGCTGAAAAAAACCCCACAAGCAAACAAACAAAATAGTATTTTTCTACAACGTAACTGAATCCCACAGAAAAAAATAAATGAAAAAAAAAGGAAAATAAACCCCTCTAAAGAGTTTTCTTAGGAAAAAAAAATCTGTTAGAAGGTAGATATAATTATCTGTCCTAAAAGATTGCTATGTTCTAATTATTAGTTGGAAAGAAAAATAACCTTTAATCTCAACAACTATTACGTAAAACAATCTTCGCCATCTGTACAATAACCAGAATGTCACCCACTTGACAGAATTAAAAATAGCTACCTCTTAGAATTCTCCTTATCATGAGATTACAGAGCAGATAAGTAGAGTTTTACTGATTAGGAAACTGAGGCATGGACTGGAGAAATGGTTTCATCATCACCATCTAGTAGGCCAGTAGTAGAAAGGCGTGTAGTACCAACCTCTCAAGAAGGTTCACTGGGCCATGGCAGAGCCACTGATCAAAAATGGCAAAAATCAACAGATATTGACCAACTTGTGTGAAGTTTGGTATTGTTTCATTGGGGGCGATGGAGCGGACAATCTTTTGTGCAACAGACAGAAATGGGAGGAGAAAAGGAGAGCAGAGGAGAGAAAAAGGAAACAAAAGATTTTCAGATAGCACAAGAAAGCCAAGGCAGTACCCAGGGGAGTGGCTGGCAGCTGTTCAATAACCAATTTCTAGAATATCAGACAATGTCGGGTACAAGTGCCCAGGAAAAAAGAAAAATAAGCAGACACAGGGAGAAGTCTATGGAGAAGCAAGCTACAAAGCAATCAGGCAGCCCACACTGACAGACATACCGAGCACACTTTTCAGGAGCAGTCACAACCTTTGCCTTGACTCCTGCGCTCATCTTCCTCATGCAAGGATGGCTTCTCTTGGTAGAAGCCAGCTGCAATTTCTACATCCCAGCCTGAGGCTGGGCACATGCAAGAACAAGTATCTGCAGATCAAGACCAAAAAAAAACCCCAACCCAACCCACCAAAAATATTGTCTGCAAACTAATTAGAAATATACAGAACTGATCAGGGTGCTAAGACCAGTCAAATAAACAATTGAGAGGCAGAAGTAAACAATATGCCTGACTCCAAGATGAAATGAATGCCATGGGGAAAAAAGTGAGCCTCGACTCTGGAAGCAGGAACTGCTACCCTTTCGACTTCAAAATGTTCTTTAAATTGCCATTGTTTTGGAGAAACACTTCTCTATAAGCGGCTCGGATTTGAAAACGTCATTAGACATAACTCAAGATGCCAAGAAAATACGAAGGATAAAGCAAATGGGGTAGGTACTAAAATGCCAAACCTTGCCCAGTGCAGTTTCACTGTTCCTCTTCTCTGTCTATCAGAATCAAGACCATGGGGCTGAGGAGCTCTGAGGAGTCGCGGTTTTTGTGAGCAGGAGGATGAACGAGGTCTCAGGATTAGGACAAAGGCAGAACAGCTTATGGCAGACACTGCTTAAAAACCGAAATCTGTGGATTATGGACACTGTTTTGTGTTTTCCATGAAGAAAGGTATTTTTTTAAATGGGCATGATGAAAAACGCCGAAATATTTGTAGCTGTGCCCCAAACAGTCACAAGTTTGCGAAGCCTTTGCTGTACCTCGTGCAGAATCAGCCCAGAGTCCCTGTTTTCAGCCCAGCTCCTGGCTCGCGCCGCAAAAGCTGCTGGTGGACAGTTAATCCTTTACTTGAGATCAAACCAACGTGAAACACTGCCAACATTCTTAAGCTTAAAAATCGCATGATTTGTGGTATGTAACTGATTTTGGTGGATTTAGTCTTCCTTATAAGCCAGTAAGTAATAAATACTTGCTTTGTCCTATGTTATTCATCAGGCTGTTTTGTATAAAGCCCATTTCAACCCATAAATCCATGGCAAACCGCCTCAGTTGTCTGTTGAAAATTCACCGCTTTCCTGGTATCACCCATCACTGGAATCACAAAGCATTGTTTTTTTCTCTTTGACGAAGTGACCACCCAAGTCTAAAGGATTTTCAAGATGCCCACTAGTAGGTTGTAGAAATGAGAATTAGGTGAATTAACACGCGACCAGTCTTAGTGATCTATGGGCTGGTGGGAGGCGGATTCAGAGGAGCTGCGAATATCACAGTGAAACAACTTTTTTCCCCCCATGACAGCCTCACGTGTTATTACTCTTGTAACAGTCTTGAACTAAGTAATAAGATCCAGAACCAGGGGCTCTTACATGCCTATACACAAACACATATAGTCCCTGATCCAAAGCACTGGTAATCTAACTACACAATCTAAACCGAGCAGAAGAAAACGGTTTCTTCATTCTGTAAAAGCAAGCTGAGACCCGCAGAGGTGTCACGACTCGCTGACACAGGAACTGAACTCGTACCTCTTGGTTTTCTCCCTCTCCACCCACCGACTCTCTATTAACCACATAGTAGTACCTCTCTTTAGCGGCACTTAAGGACCACTCAGTAGCTTTTGAAACGCAGAAGCAATTTCTACTTATCTACTGCCAGTATGTATGACAATTTCTTTTTTCCTTCCAGAAAGCACCAGTGAGAGAAACTAGAAGTTAGGAAAGGTACATGTACTAAGCTGGACTTCACCACCCAAATGAAGCCAAGACAGCTAATTAGTGTAACAAGGTACAGGAGGAAAGAAAGTCTCAAGAAAGTGGGACTACACAAGGTGATTATAAAAACAGCACTTGGCAGAACGCAGTCATGTAAGAGTCAAGGCCTGGATTAGCTATTTCTGTAGAATGATTTCAAGACTACACACAAAAATAGCATTTTCCACTGAAAAATCTGCCTTTGGCAGCATGGAGTGTGGACTCTTTTCAGTCCAGGAAACCAAGGAGAGAGACCCCTTGGGAGAAAAGCACTGCAACATTCCCAGAAGAGAAGATGGAAGCCAAATTACCCAGGATCTTCCTGAAAGCCTTGCAAGGAAGAGACTATTCCTGTTGAAGGCTGAGATCATTGCGCAGGACTCTGAGAGACAGAGCAAACAGGCTCTCAGTAAATTGCTGGGTAGGTAGAAGGATGCTTGTTCTTCCAGGGAGAAATCAACACAAACCCCTTTGCTAAACCAGCCTCATGCTTTTCAGTTGCGTGGTAAAATAACTTTCCAGGGGCACATATTATTCACAATACTCTGCTTGGAGGGGCCAAGTCACTTTGTCAGTCCATTTTAGACCTCAGCTTTCTCTTGGGACAAAGACTAGCTCTCGCAGGGCTTCATGTTCTTCAAGATGGATATAGCAGGACTGAGGGAACTGCTGGTGGGTGAGAAACAGCCTGCCTCACAAACAGATGGAAAAGGCCAAAAGGGTCAGAGCAAAAAATCCTCCTGCCTCTCAGAGACAGGACAGGCTCTCCAATAAAAATGCCATTTGTGCCAGGATCCAAGGACGGCACCAAACCCCTTCCTGAACTGCACTCAACCCTTTCCCTGTGCCCACTCCTTTCCTCTTCCTCCCTTCACATGCCTCAGTGGCCTCCCAGGTTAACAAACTCCAGCTGCATCCACTCACCAGACACTTATCCCTCAGCCGCCTGCTTCCAGCCCCACAGACCTGACAGGAAAGCGGAGTTTTGGCCTTGGCTCAGATGCTGCAGTGATAAGGGCCATGGAAATACCTTTAGTTAAAATAAACAACATTGCATCAGCCTTTTCCACTTTAAGATATTGAGGTGACCAGATCCAGAGCTTTAGCCTCTTTCTTCCCTCCCTGTCCCACTGTAAGAAAGAGAGAGGGTTGCACTCCAGTTAGGTTAATGCCTAGGATGAGGAACCTCCCTGGATGACTGGAGCACGATCTAGTGTTTTCAAGGCCTTTTGGAAATCAGAAAATACCGTATTTACAAGCATTCTGGAACGTAATTCTGCGAGTGTGCTGCAGTAGCAGTGCAGGTTGCGGTGGGGTCAGATGCACGTTCAAGACTGTTCCCTTGGGGACTCCAGAGCTGGGGTGCTCGCCTTGGAAACCCAGTCCGCAGCCACCAAGTGCCCTTGAGAAATCACATCCCTTTTTTTGCAGCAACCGCTGACAGATCTCAACGTGCAGATGTGCCACACAAACCAGCTGGCAGCTCGTGCTCTTCACCAAAGTGGTGAATGACATCTGAGAACAGATGAAAGCAACGAAAAACTCAAACCTCTCTGACTTCAACTTCCCCCATCCTTTTCCTATTCTCTACCTCATCTTGGAAAATAAGAAACACAGCCCCTGCTGACGGTGTTCTTCATTCCACATGAGCTGTCAAGCAGCTTACTTGAGGCCATCCAGCAACCACATAGACCAAATGGGATCAAATGAACACAACTCAGAGCCCAACAGTTCCTGCAGGAACCTATAAGAAGCTCTTCTGCCTGTCCCAGCACATAGGGAGCATCTGGGAGGCTAAGAACTCAGGATGTGCCCAGATATGTCATTAAATCCACAAACAGGATCATGAAATCTGATAAATGCATAGATGCATCTGTATGGTCCAGTACTGACTCAGCAAAACGAGCACCTCTGGACTAATATTAATAAATGAATCCCTGAAAAGTGCGGTACAGAGAGGGGCATTATTTTGGCACTAGCAACATCATAGTGGCAACAATTAGAGATGTTTGAAATACAGGTTTTTTTGTTGTTTTTCCTTTGAGCTCTAAGATTTATCCCTTTCCCCTCTGCTGGGGAGGGACCCTACCTGCTGCTGTGGGGTTTTTGTGTGCAGCTGAGAAGGCAGAAGGATAAGAGCTGTGAGCAGTGTGAGATACCTGAGTTCTTGTCTCTGGACAAGGAACCAAGTCATTTTATCTCTTCTTGGAATGGAGGTGAATTGTTCTTGCTAATTCCCGAAAGGGATCACACCAGCCCTCAGGCCAAAACGAGCTTTGTCAGAGGCTGCAGCAGGATGAGGCCCCAAATGAACGGCTCAAAGGCCTAAGCCCACAAGTGCCGAAATGAACAAACAGGCAACGAGAAATCAGCAGGGTAAAGTCCCGAGGGTAGGAACTGCTTCTGGTTGCAAAGCTGACACCAGTTTCACCCTTGGGAGCACAAAAGTATGCAAAGAACCTGGGCGGCTCAGAGCTTCAGCAAAATCTGAATAACAGCAAGAAAAAGGAAGTTAGATGCTGATAAGGTGCCTTAAAACTTCTGTTGACTTACATATTTCTTGCAAATCGTGTTCTCTAAACCTCACAAAGCTTCATGACACTGCATCTCTGTTTTCTGCAGTTCTCTTATCAGCATCTCTGGTTGGGGCCGTGTGTCTCTAGATTCTCTCTCTGCTGTCCTGGAGATGTATGATTTGGGGCAAGTTATTGTGCTGTTCTGCCTGTCTATCCTTTTCATCGTGTCCTGCAAATTGCTCCTACACAGTTCACGTGGAGTAGATGGAAAAAGCCAGACTCACAAGAGTTTGCCTTTCCAAAGCAGTATGAACCTTCTTTCAAAAAATGTTCAAAGTATTCAGACAGGGTGTGTTTTACAACTCCTATCTGATACTTTATTGACATTTGGTTTTGGACCAGTGACTCTAATCAGCTTTGTCATGTCTCAATGAGTATAAAAATAACAAAGCCAAAGCCAGTAATATTAATATATCGAATATATTAATATACTGCTCTTATAAAAGTGAATACTAAGTGACTCGAAACTTAAACATAATCCAAAAGGCTCTGCTTCAAATACTTCTCAGATCATGCCTTTTAGATATTGGTGAAAGTCACCAAATTCAGACACAACTGCTGAGCTGCAAAGGTTTTACTTGACAGAGTGTCAGGAGAGGGACCATTTGCAAACCAATGATGCAAACCAGGATCTCTGGTAGCTCCAGACTAGGCCAGGGTCAGAATGCTTATTTTACGCTCTTACTTGAGTGTGACAAACTTACGCGGGAGCTGTTGCTCTTCTACAACTTGCTTGTTGCTGTCCTCAGCAATTACCTTCCCCACATTTCCTCTGGGGAAAAAAAAAAAAGTGCATCATTGGAACTGTATCTGCTCCTATCCTGAAGGTTAATAACTATTTTCTCTGCAAGGAAGGAACTGTCTTGGCCTTTTTTTTTCTTTTGTCTGTAATCCTAAATGGGATAAAGAAAAGAGTTTTCATGCGCTGGATATTTGAAGGGCTTTGAAGATTTTACTTCACAGAACAAGTAATTTTAGAGTTTCTGACAGATGGGTTTTATGTGGCCTGAGGAAGAAAGGGCAGAAAGGCAGCAGCAAAGGGTACCGTACTTAGAAAGATACCCAGTTGTGTTGATGAAGCATGTATAGCAAAGGGGGAAAATGCTGTCTATGAGGGTACAGCTAATTCTGTAAGCAGACCAATATTACGGGTAGCCTGCCAAGAAAGAACAATAAGGGATATGTGTTTGGCTGAAAAAATGGAGCTAAAGAAGTGTATTTTCCTAGCGTTGCAAAGTAGGTGTTTACGCATTAAGACAATATGCGCCAAAAGATGCTACTGGTAGTTACGGCTTTTAGAACGACAGGATTGTCATTTCTGCTCCCTGGTTTTGCAGTTTTTGTACATCTAGACCCTCCATCTCAAGAAAAATTAAAAAAAAAACAACGAAGGATTGGTTGCAAGGTTGCTTTGATGGTGGGTAAAAGGCTGACACGTAATTGGTGGGAAAAGCAATGACGAATAATCATTGTGCATGTGCAATAGAGTCTAAATGTCTGTCAGTGTGACAGACAGACATCCTTTACCACAAAACTAGGATGGCTAATGACAGCCTAAAATGCTGTGGGAGGCTCCTCTTAGAGAGGAGGGACAGCCAAAAATAAAACCACCAAAGGGCAGAATTTGGGGCTGTTCTGTCCTCAGGGAATGTGTAAGCCATCAAATCCCCTTCTTTACTTGGGACTCCAATTAGATGCTAAATTCAGCAGAGCTTTGAGTCCTCACAAAAATATCACCGATAATAAAAACTCATTCTGAAGTTAAGGAAAAGCTGCTTGCTGAATTTGTTTGCTACCTCAGTAGCTTTTTAATTAAATAAAAAGTATTAATTCTTCCCTGCCCATTCAAGCTGTGCAAGAGATGGCATTCAAGCAAGCATAGAGAAGCAGCAATGCAATTCCAGGACAACATTGGCACAGCCACTGTTGCTGAGCTGGCTGCTGCTACTCCTGCTGTTAGTCCCCAAAATATCATTTTGAAAAGGCAGTTTTTTGTAAGGATGTGGTAGTTTATCCCACCTCAGGGGAAGTTATCAGTAAGCAGCCTGTAACACATGGGGAAGACTTCAGACATCTAAAAAAATAGAGTAATTATTATTTTTTCAAGACAAAAGTAGCCATGTTAGGCTGTACTTACCCTGCTTTCCATAGCTCAGCTACAATCAGAGAAGCAGGATCCTCTGCCGAAGTCCCTGATATTTGGAGGAATGATCATCCAATATGACAAAAATGTACCCCTGACGAAGCGAGGTGTCAGGAGGTGAAAAGCTTCATCCATTAGCATGTTCTATCTGCACCGTCATCTGCAACCATAGGGAGACATGCTCAGACCTCCCTTCCATCAGCACCTCAGCCAATCTTGCTGAATTAAGTCTTCTGAAGTTTGAAAGCTTTTGTCTACAGTGGCTTGACCCTCGACTAACAGCTGAAAGCTGGGTTAGGAAAAATAAAAAAAATAAAAAAAAAATCAAGCCTTGCAAATCCAACTGGAAAGCGAATGTGGGCTTTTCACCTTGTCATTTCACAGTCAAAGCACATAGCATTCAAAAATCAACCCAGAGAGATGGGAGGCATGTGAAGGATGAAGAGAGAAGAGCTTTTCCCTTTCTAGAAGTGAAGTAATTAGCTTAGTAAGTGCAGAGGGAGGAGAGGAAGGAATGGGAGATCCTTTTGTTAGAGGTTTATAATACAATCCTCTCTGCTGGCCAGGTGTGCTTGCAAGATGGTACCAGGTTGCACACACTGAAGAATGTAAGGAGTAGGGCACCAGTATATTACTTTCAAAGGCACTCAGCTGGGGAATCCTCATTTCTAAAAGCACAAAACGTTCTGTGGGCAGCGTGTTGGTTTTTTGTGGGGTTTTTTTGTGTTTTTTTTTTTTTAGAGACTGCCTAAATTGGACATATTTAGGTCATGTTGGACATATTTAAAGTCATGTTGGACATTACCAGTTTCCCTGTAGCAAACAAATGTTATTCCTCTGTTTTTAAATAATGAATGGAACCTTTGGTTACAACGGGCAGCTTCCCAGGCTTTTAGGACTGTTGTGATCAGGACTTCGATGTGGAAGGGACAAGGGTTGAGGAGCTGGCAAGCACTGAAACAAACCAAAGGCCCTATAGATACAGAAGTTCCCACGGAGCAGCCCTTTGGATGTTGGATAACGTTCGCTTAAACAAATCTTCTACAGAAAGAAATACTCGATGTATTTAGCGAATGCTTGGAATGACAATTGCCTCTGATCTTACTGTCCAGGAGCATAAACAAACAAACAAGCAGCTGATTTACATTTCCCCTATTACCTGTAGCAAAAACCTCTTCTAAAACGAAATCTCTCAGGCCCCGATTGCAGCTTGAATTTCAATATTAAAAGACAGAGCTCGGCCATGGAAAGGGGAAAAACATTATGAGTAGCTATTATATAAGCTCCTTCCCTTTGAACCTCGCCTCACACACTGTTCACCACTCACACAGACTTGCCTCTGAGCTTCTTTGTCAGAATATAATGGGCAGAAGTTGGAAGCACAGCTCGGTTCATTGTAATCACTGTGTAAACCTCCAGGGTAATTGAAATGATACATATTGCAGGAGTTGTTTGAATAAAAGAATATCCGAAAAGGAAAGAGCGGAGCCAGCGTAAAATGCTCTGAAAGCAAAGGTGTGTTGTCATGAAACCTTGAGGCCTGAAAGAAGAAACCTGCCCTGCAGGGAAGTTTAAAATCCTCTCGGGAAATTTTCTTATAGGGAGCCACATCACATGGGGGAGGAGGAGAGCGGGGGGGGTCTGTCTGAGCGGAGCACAGGGCCCTGCTGGGACACAGAGGTAAATGCACAGAGACACCAGGAAATAATTACACTTGGAGCCGATTTTGCTGGAAGAAGCAAAACGAGCTGTTCATGAATAGGGAAAGAAAAGGAGCCTTGCGATTTCCTGGAGCGTGTGGGGCACAAGAAAGAATTAAAAAAACGAAGGAGATGGGAGGAAAAGATCCTCGCTGCATCCACAGTTCTCCATTGCTTTATCTCTGCCTTCCTCTACCTTTCTCCACATAAAGGTATTATGTGTTCCGCTCATCAGGCCCTTCGTGTACAATTACCCCATCTACCCTCGTGCTCTCCTTCTTACACTTTCTCACCATAAAAAGCTTTCTAATATTTTTGTTAGCCCTCCCACTATGTTATCTTCCATCTCAATCCCTGCTGGTTTTTCCAACTCCTCCTCTTCCTGTGCACCATTAAGAAGCTCATGGAGGTCCCCACTTGCAGCTGAGGTCTGAAGTCAAGTTAAAATAATTTCAACAAAAGGTCAGTTTGGCAAAGGAAAGGTATTTTGAGTGCTCCAAACTGTGAGCTTGTATGGAACGCTTTGTCAAACTAGTTTCATCCGTACAAAACCAGAAAAAAATAAGAGGAAAGTTTGTTTAAAACAAAACAGCATTTAAAAAAACAATGTTCCCTCTTTGTATTTTCCTTTTTTTCTGATTATTTTTTTTGCCATCTGTTCTGCCTAAGTTCATGATGCATACCTGAAATCACTTTACTTTGAAAGTGTCAGAATATATTGTCAACTTGTATTTCAAGAATGTATTCCAGCTTTTTTGAAATAAGACTTTGCATCCCCCTGTACTTCGAGACTCCATCACTGATGAATCGCTCCGAATTCCCATCCTGCCCATGGTCCAGGTGGAATCTGTGCCCGGGCTCTTTCCCCCAGTGCTCCAGCCCAGCCTACATGCAGGTTTTCCACGCAGGCTTTCCACGCAGGCTTTCCACGCAGGCTTTCAGCACAGCACCCCCAAACACTCCCTCTCATGATTTCTCATCTCCACCACTGAAACATCCTTTGCCCCAACCTGTACAAACAGCATCTTGTCCCATCCGCACCTGCTCAGAATAGTGTAGCAAAAATCCCTTTTTGACAAGATCCAGAGAAAGCTTGTACTGCGAGGGCCTCTGATGCTGTTCCAGATAACTACAGAAACAGAGCTTTGAAGAAATCACTGTAAGATGAGTACTGGGTTGGTTAAAAATCACTCACAAAGAACATACTGTTAGTGGATGTCTCTCCAGCTGCAGGGATACTTGAAGCAGGACCCAGCACTGATCTGTGCAAGCTCATCTTTTGTTTAGTTAGTGACCTGGGTGAGAGAACTGAGCACACACTAAGAAAATGTGCATGACATTGACCTGACTTCTTTTAATTTTCCAGGTGTTTTTAAAAGCATTTGAAAAGCTAGAATACAGAGCTGAAATACTTCAATCTCTTCTTTTTGAAATAATGTTATGCTTATGGCTGCAAACCAGAATTTGGGGGTAATCAAACAGCACTCCACATCTCTCTCCCTTAGCTCAGTTCTCCCTTCTCCCAGACACACCTGCACCGAGTTGTATTTCATTTCCCAACAATAAAGCAATATGAAACTATACGCCCTTCCCCTTAAATACGCTTCTCCAGATCTTGTCATGGAATCATCTGGCAATAAAAGCAGAAGGGCAGGATGTCATACGTGCAAAACATTCGCTCCGAAAGATCTGGCATTCAAAGCTACAAAGTTAAAATCTGCCCAACTGCCTGTACTTCATTAAGATCCTTGCCTTTAAGCAACAGTGGAAGACATAGGTTCTCCAGAGAGCCTTTCAAAAAAGTTACTGATTTGCGCTTCTGTTAAGTTTACTATTCAAGAAGCTTTAAACTTTTTCATTTCCTTTTAAAAACACTAAAGGGTTTTGGTGTGTTGTTTGGGTTGGTTTTTTGTTTTTTTCTCTCCTCCCCATTCTGATTGTAGAGGTCAGCTTAACTTAATCAAAAATACACTGTATGTCTCCAGGTCACTGGCTTTCAAATGACAGAAGCTCCATGAAAACCTCATGAAGTCTTCCTGAGGAAGCCACTTCATTCAGACTTGGGAAATTACAATGGAGGTTTAATTTTCAAAGCACACCTAGTGTGAAGGGAGGCTGCAGCCCCCTGTCCAGACCGACAGGCTGAAAAGCGCCTATCCTGCTGCGGAGCACGGAGCGATTCGGCATCAGCGACTCTTCCCATACAGGGCTCTACTGCCCATCTACCGATGTACTTCACTGGGTGTTTTATGCTACTACTTGGTGAGCTACTCTTGCTCAAAGCAGGCACCTGAGGGCTTCTATGGATTGGGGAGGAATGGGCCAGTATCTGTTCCTGGGGAAGAGCTCCCAGGGAGCAAAATAACTGCAGCCCGCGGTTGGGAAACAGGTATTCAGCGACAGGCTAAGGCAGCCCTAAGCCTTCAAGTTGGCCTTCTCAGGGCATTAATTACTTGGCTGGAAGAAAAGGTGAGAAGTTGTCAATCCATTCCCAATTCCCACTCCATTTATTGGTTACTTGAGCCTCTCAGCTCCCCTCAGGCATCTTTTTCTCTGACATTTCTGCCCTCAGCAACCTGAATATGCCTCCCAGGCACTCTTCATTGCTATGGTACTGACTGAGCATCTCTCCTATTAAGACACCAGCTTTCTCTGCCTTCGCTCTCCTCCAGGCCCAGGCTTTACAGTGCTTCCTACAAAAATCTCTTTACCCAACAGCAGCTTTCCATCCCTCTTGATTCTGCTCTCCTGCCCTCCCACCACTGAACTTCTAAGCTGTTAATAATGCATTGTCAGGTGCCCTCTGCATTGCTGGAAGCCAAGTGCAACATCTTTAGTGCCTTATCTAAATATTTTATGTGCTAAACTACAATCTCTTCTCAAAACATCACTTCACCAAGTCCTTCAGATTGCAGCTGAGTCTCTGCTGATGTTTTTAACGGTGAGCCCTCCAAAGATTGCTATTTATGTCACATGCTGCTCAAAAATAAATTCTGCTCTTGTGCTGCCTGCTTCCCATAGCAAGCGACAGGCTTTGCTGTTAGCTGTGAGCTTGTAATCACACACCGTGCATTTCAGCTGCAATGATTTCTTAAATATTTTTAAATGATCTAAGTGGTGAATATTTGGGCATACAGACTGCCTGGTAATCCTGTTTGTTCACAATACATCACTGCTAAATTATATCTGCAGAACTAAGGCTACCATTGTAATTACAGCCTCCATAAGGCTGTAACTGCCCAACAAAGAGAATTCATTCAGGTCAAACCACTATTTGAATACCATTATGGCTACAGGCCTGGTAGCGCTGTGCCGACTTGTGTTAATTGGTAGTCACAGATGTGGGCATTGAAAAGGAGCGGCTGGAAGTTGGGTGAAAGACAAGCTGACATAATTAGTGGGAGCTGGTGGGGAGATGGACACACACTTGCAGGCAAAAGAAGCTCCCTGCTTGCCAGCTAAAAAAAGCATCTCTGTCTCTGGCTGCAGGGGTTGCTTGCTGAATTTCACTTCCATCTGCTTGGAAGAGGCTCCCCAAAGGTGGCAGACCAAATCCCATGCTCAGACAAAACACATCTCCTCTGTAGCACAAAGAGGAAGCTCTGAACAGAGGGAGAAAACAACTGCGAAATCCAATCTCACCAAGCACAAGCACTTGAGCCAGAAGAGCCCTCGGTGGTGAGGCACCCCTGAGAACAGCTTGTTAAAGCAATTTCCCTGATTAGCAGAAGAGTCCGCTCAGCGGTACAAGATGACATCTGCTCCCTGGGAGCCCTCACCTCCTTTTCCCCTTTGCTGGGTGCCGCATCTGGACGCGGCTATGCAACCAAACCACGTCCCAGGCTAAGCCAACTGCTTCACGTGGCCGACGCTGAGACTCGGGCACACACTGTGGCCGACACTCGTGAGAAAACATTGCAGTGGGAAGGCAAACAGAGATATTCTTCCTGGAGATTCCCCCCATTGCTTTGCCTGAGGAGGCTGAGTGTGCCCTATAGCACAGAGCAGGTTGCAGAGTGCAGAGCAACCCTGGCAGTCCTGTTCCTTTGCACTTGAAACGTCCTTTCTTCTCACCTGAAAAACTGGGCTACCAGACACGAGGCAATGACTCCTGTCTCTATCCAGGTACCTGTCTCGCAGCCTGTGCAGAGCCTGCTTCTCAAAGCAAAGAGGCTCACCCTAACATCGACAAGGCATTGAATTCAATGTCACATGTATGCATGTTCAGCTAGAAGATGACATTTCTGGAGGGGAAAGTGTCCCTACAATTCTTCTCAAATTAATCCAACCTAGCTGGACTACTTCTGTTTGGCATCCACTGCTGTTTCTTAGGTTTTTGGAATTTTTGTGTGTGTTTGGGCTTTTTGGTTGGTTGGTTTTGTGTTTGGGTTGTTTGTTTTTTTTTACTTCCTTGAGAGACTGTTTCAAAGCAGCAGCACAGTCCATGAAGAATTTGAATCAAAAGCCCAGTTCTGGTGCAATTTCAATTAGTAAGAATTGTGAGTCGTTATCCATATTATGTTATGTGTTACGGATTTCTGAGGGTTTATTTATAATCATGGGAAGTGGAGCATGAAGACCTCTGAAGACCTTGTTTACCTCCTCTTCCTAGAGCAGCAAAACATCTTCTCATTCCATGCCTCACAGACAAGAGCCTCCAGCTTTATCCTTCTTCCACTAGCCTTACAATGCAAAAGGTTCTCCTAGTCATGACTTAAATCCCATACTCCATTTAAGCCCTTTGCTTCTCTTCATCCCTAATTTATAGACAAGGAAAACAGATTATTCCCCTTTCTTTCAAACAAGCTTTTTCCTGCTTGTAGATTTATCCTGTCTCCTCTAAGTATCTTCTGGTAGACTGAACAACCTTAAATCCTTCAGTCTGTCTTCACCAGCTACATAACTGAATTTCTGATGGTTGCTATCAGCCATCTCTGCTCCCCAGCCAGGCAAACCATATACCTTGAATTACACTACTCGAAACTGGATACTTAATTCAAGTACTAAATAGAGAAAAAAAAGTGTTGTCTCTGATTTACAGGCAAGTTTATATATACACACACACACACATATATATGTGCTAGCAGTTCTGCTTTTGTCGTAACACCATTGTATTTTTGACTCTTGGCTCTGCAAAGTTTCTATTTCTTTGTTCCCCATCTGACATTCTTTGCAACAGACTGCTCCTAATAAGATACGGACATTTGTACCTTGTTCTTACAGAATTACATTCCGCAGTTTTTCAGATCAGATTTCCAAATGAGAAATATCTCTTTGAATTCTCGTCCTGCTGATGCCACCCTCAAGTTTAACTAGCAGACACGTTCTCACATCAACCGTCTTGTTTACTGAAGAGATACAAGCCTCATCCTCTCCAGAACCTACTCACACACCACTCAGCGCTAAAAGATGAGCCTGCACCAGCAGAGCTTGCTAAGTCAATAGCCTTGCTGTAGCAGAGTTTAAATCCCCAGCTGACCTTCACCCCTTCCACAGCACTCCGACACAGGGCCCTGATCCCACAAAGTACTCCTCGGACTTGAACCCCCAAAGCACCGCTGACTCTCCAGAGATCTGACAAACAGTGGCAGGGTTCTAGCTGATGGTAACTGCCCAGAAACTGGACCGCCAAAGTTCACTAGAACTTTGGTATCTACAGATCCATAAGAGGCCTTTGTCATTATGTCCTTCCCAAGCCTACAAAATTCGGTCACTGAAACGCCAAGCTACACAGACATCCCTTTAGCTACAAGCAATCCAAGAATATATTTTCGTTTGTGTCACTGGAAGAGCACGTTTCTCTAGATTTAGGTACAAGGTCTTGAGCTTTATCTATGCCTCTGACATCCAGAAACACTAATCACCTCCTTATAGAACACATGCAGACATGATTTATGCATTTGGTAAAATTTTATCAATTTACAGCAATCAAATTAATGAGCTAAATTAATTCCTGTTAATTTATTTACATTGCCTAGGAATATTTCTTGTGTGGATAGCTCCCTTAACTGCAGTGTCATGTTCCAGAGAAACACCAAAGTAGAGCTGTTGAGCCGTAGATCACGTTTAGGCTGTGACCTCAAGCCATATCAGCTTTGGCCAACTCTGAAATCTCGGAAGCTGTTGTCTCACAGGTGCTTCACGCTCTCAGGATTTCGGGCAGCTGAGGAGGTGAGTGCTCCCCTTGAAAAGCCAGCCTTAAAGCACACAAGAAGGAAAAGGAGAGGCCACGTTGCCTGATCCAACACTAGAGACAAGAAAAGTACAAAAGTAGCCAAGTCTGGCAAATCAAAATTAACCCTTTAAGCCCTACTGGAGCCTCAAGCTTGGCTCTGCACTAGTATTTTTTGTGCAGAAATGACTCCACATTTTGTCTGCTAACAACTTAATAACTTAAGTAAACGCAAGTGAGTTCGCTAGTTTTTCGTCTGCGAGAAGGCTCATAGAATGCCATCTCCCATTGAGGGAAAAAGATGTTATATCGCCGTCTCGGTCTCAGCCTTGTAAGAGTTTTCCCCTCTCCTTTTCCCTCCCTCCCTCTCTCTCACACCTATTTTTCTCAAGTGCTTTATGGAGGCTTTTATAAATAACTGGACATATTCATTCTAACAAGCACTTTGGCCAGTCAGATTCATTTCTGTATAACCCCTTGCAGTGCTATTCAATAAAATGCGAATAATTACCATAGCAACTGCAGCATGTGGTACATATGGTGCCTCTGAGAAACAAAGCATTTTCTTTCTTTCTTTTCTTACCCTTAAAAAAAAAAAACCACATACATTAGTTTTTAATACAAAATGATGCCTTACAGTGTTTATTAGAAGGGAAAAAAAGGCTTTCAAATGAAGAACCACTTTGCACTCTGCTTATAAGCTCAGATAATCAATTCTTCATACATCACCATCCTTTAATCTCTCATTTCCTCACATTATCAATGTGTACATTTTTGCAAAATGGAAACAATAGGTACTTAGACAACAAAGTACCCTGGTTATGTCCTCTTGTGCTCTTACTGGCTGGAGTTTCCAACAGACAGCAAAAAGCAAAGGGGGTTGACTCATGGAAGAACTGGATTAAACCCAAAGAGCAGCAGCCCTTCAGGCTGCCCTGCGCATCCCCTGGAGCCTTCCCCGCCTTGACAGGGACAGCTGAGCTGTAGAGATGAAACTGGACATGAAGTTCTGCAGCGTCCAACTCATGCCCTGAACACACAGGTAACGTTACAAACACCAAGCTGCAAAACGGAGCATTGTAGGAGTTGTTTCATGGGCAGTTCCACAGACAGCAGCACCACCCACGACACGAGCAGGGCTGAGAACCATTTGGAACACGTAACTGCGTCTTGTGTTTGTGAGTCAAGGTCCTAAAATGCTTTGCCAAGATGAAGATGTGGCACCTTTTGAGCCTGGCTGGTTGACTCTGAAGGTATCATCTTGTTGACCAAACAGCTAGAATCACACGCTGATACGTGCACAACATGGTCATTGAGTTTTCCAAGCGTGGAAGAACAGTGCATACTTGAAGATCAGTTTCTCAAGCCCACACTCCAAAGGTCAAATTACAACACAGCCACCACGTTCCACAGAAGAGCTCTGAAGTAGTGTAATTTTTTAACATGCAGTTAGAAACAGAAACTGAGGATGGCCAGAAGGCAGGAGAGGGACAGTGCTCTCGTCGACTCAGCCTGCAAGTTATGTATCCCTAGTAGAGCCCTTCTCAGCCGCCAGCTGTGATCCTGTTGAATTCAGAGCAAATCCCACCCTGTGTCAGCAACCACAAACCAGCGCATATCCTTCATCCCACCATCCCACAGCAGGACATCTTGCCCAAAACACAACATGTCAAGCTCTCAGTTGAACTCTCTTGGCATAGCAGGCTGTAAAACTTTACTGCCTAAAACCAGCAGATCCCAAAGGACTCCGAAGCGGAAACAACCACCCCTTCAAAGACTTAGAACTTCTGTACCAGCCTTTGTTTCCAGTTAAACCCTTCCCTCAGTCTCTCTTTGTTGTCATCCTCGCCACAGGACTGATACTGAATGTACAGACACCTTCTGGGCTCAAGCTTCGGAGGTTGCAAAGATGCGACGTGCATGCACCCATACCCCTGGGACAGTTCCAAACAGTTGGATTCTTGGGTATTTTTTTTAAAGATTCCTTTTGACAACATTAGCTATAGGTATCTGTAAATCTAGCATGAAAGAGAGGACTGGTCATACCTAGATGTACGCACACTCGCTCCACAGTCTTCAACCACCAAACCCAGCTGAAGAAAGTCCAGCCCTAGAAGTGCTGATCACCAAATGCAGTTGGGAACCGAAATAAACATTACTCTTCAAAATGGAATTATTGGTTACCGTTTTATCCTTGATGGAATAAGGCTGCAAGGATGATAAACATGAGCTCACAGTTTATCTAATAATACCTTCAATAAATACAAAATAACCCCTTAGCCTTTTGGGGAATATGTTATTTCACCCAAACAAATCATGGACTGGAATAACATGACTTATCTGAATACAGCTTCCTGTCATAATTGCCTGCATTTAGATGAATCTATTTCGAGCTGTCCAGCCACCACCCAGCAGCAATTTTTCAGACAAAAAACCACTAGAGAGCGCCTCTCCCACAGCGATGGGATCAGCACTGTAAACCTGCTTCAGTGTGAGAGACTATTTTGCTGAGAAGTGAAGAATCCAGTGACATGGGGAATTATTATGCACCATTCATTTCCTTGTAATTTAACTCTCAGTAACAAAAGCATAATATATAGTCTGGTTTACTGGACTGATTTACAACACTTTAAGTGAAAGGACGATTTCCTTCTCTTCATGCTGACATCAGCAGGTACAAAGCGTGCATCTCGTAACATGACATTGCTGTAGATAGAGCAATGCAAAAAAAAAGTGCTAAGAGGTCGTGGCGCAGCGAACAGCAGCTGAGGAGCACAGAGGCCGGCCAAGAACCACAAGACAGGGCCTCACACTCTTGCTGCCCACAAGAAAAGCCACCAGCAACACCTTGCCAAGGCAGAATGACACGGACATGGGGCTCCCACCTTTTGCTTCAGCTGTGTGGTTTGGCACCTTCTCGCATCGAGCAGCATGAGTTTGCCTCATCTTGTACAAAAACACTGTCCTCAGAGACCACCTTCTTTTTGAAACCCGAAGTCTCATTGTGTTGTCTGGGCATGGATGGGAGGAGATAAATTATGCTCCAATAGGGTTTGTTATTTTAAGGGACCATATCAGAGCACCGTGCTCACACCAGGTGTACCCATGAACTCCCTTTGCTCCTTCACCACGTGTAAAAACATTGGATAAGACCTCAGTATGCTGCTACCTAGACTTACAAACACCAACAGACACTCCTCCTTTCTCACCCTAATCTGAAAGGCTAAAGAGAACATATCACCAACCTTCACACAGCCTCAGCTTTTGCCCTGGACTCCTGAACCCAAACCTCTGTAGGCACCTCATAAGTTTGGTTTTGCTGTTTGTTTTCTGTTTGGTTGGTTTGTGTTTTTAACAAACAAAACCACCCCACCCCACCATCCAAACCAACCAAACAAAAAAACCACACACACACACAACCAAACAAACACACCACTAAACACCATCACGACACATAGAAAAAACTGCCTTTCACAGAGGGGAAAATAGCGGACTTTCAGCCTTGATCAGAAGGGCTCCATTTCTGCCCAAACATGAAAAGTACAGAGGCACACACAAGGTGTTAAGGGAACACGAAATCTTACAAGAATGAATTTTGTGTCCTGACTTCTATGCTTCTTGTGGTTCTGAGTTGGTCGGAAAAAATATGCCAGGGACGCCAAGAGTGGTGTTTTCAGTGTATTTCAGAGCTGAGCAGGAGGCATTGCCCCATGATCACTTTTAAACACGTACACACCTGCAAAAGAACAGCATGAACACAGAGAAGTGGCAGGGACCTGAGACCTGCTCTGGTCCTTTTAGGCTATCTGTAGGACTTCAGGGAGGAACAGAGAATCCTTTTGAGCTCAGAGCAAGGGAG
Source organism: Pampusana beccarii (assembly GCA_013399365.1). NCBI lineage: Eukaryota > Metazoa > Chordata > Aves > Columbiformes > Columbidae > Pampusana > Pampusana beccarii. Next base: position 154,167 of record VWYH01003953.1, on the reverse strand, counting down.
AGCAAAGGGCAGATGCAATAATCAGTGCTCAAGGAGGCAGCAGAGACAGACAAAATGTCACTGCATCTAACATGAGACAGAGCCCCGCAGGGTCTGGAGGGACACAGCAGCACACGATGCCAAGAGAGCCTTGTTTCTAAGACAAGGCACATGAGAATCACAGTCATGAGAGAGAGGCACCACTTTCCTCTGTGACAGCCGCGGTGCCTCCTGAGGAAGGAGATGCCATCTGCCAGGTGCCAACTGCATTGCAATGAAGGAGAGATGAATTACGCCATGACAATACGGCAAAACTCTACAAACAGGATGGGCAAACAGAGGCTATGGCAGTATTTATAGTAGGCCAGATTCCAGGCTCTACATTAAGCCAGAAGATTCCCTTGGCCTGCTCAGGTGCTGGTAGATGTCTATTTTTACCTCAGAACTCATACTGCATCCCACAGACACAAGGAAAAGCTCCTTTAGGTGCCTCAGAGCCACTATTTCATTCTCAAGCAGAATTCTCAGGCAAGAGGATGACCTACCCTGTGGGCATTGTTCAACAGAGCGCAACCTACAGGAAAAACAGTCGTTCTGGATAGCAAAGAAGTCAAACAGTGAGGTTTATGTCTTTACAAGCAGTGCATCCAACACCTCGCAGCAGAATGCGCAAGTGCAAACTCCAACAGACCTTCAAACCTTTAGAGGGCAGGAGTTCTTGTCTGAATGTTATGCACTGTGTAGTCCAGGATAGGTCTGAGAATACCACAAGATAAGTACCACGACAAGCAATGTACCAGCACAGCTCTGCTACCAAGTCACTTCCTTCCTCTTCAACATGTATTGCAATAAGGAAATCCCACAGGGTAGATCATCTGAGCTGGGTAACAGTGGCTCCTTCAGAGAGTCTTATAGGAGATATCATGGAAAGGAGTCAGCTCTGCAGCAGTTTGGGTCTGACACTGCTCCTAGGTGGGCTGTATGAAAGCCATCTCTAGACTGAAGAGTTTCCAGTCTGTAGGCTTGGTATTAGAAGGGCCGTCTAAGAGGGAAACTCCATATGTCTGTCCCTGATATACAAAATTAACAGGTTGGACAAAACAAAAAGAAGCCAGTAGTAAAGAGAACAGCATCCTGCAGTGACTAGCTCTTTAACAGTAGTAACGTGTGAACAGTAGTAGCTGTGATTGTGATACCATCTGTGTAACGCAGACCACAGGAGGGCATGGTACCCGCTAGACAAGCCTGGGCTGTGTGGGTGCAGAGGCTGTGGGATAACCCAAGGCCTTCAAGACAGTAGCGGAGAAAGTTTGCAACAACACTACTATAAGCTGAAATAACACCTACAAGAAGATGTGGTAAGAGGATATGTGTGCAGAAGTCTTCCAGCCCAGTGGCTCCCTTCAGATAGCAAAGCAAATGTGTAGACATACCCAAAAAATGGTAAGTGAGCTTCTCTGCTTCTGTTTTGTCAGGTACATTGATGATTCAACAGCGGTGAATCAGACAACAAGAAGAGAGGAGGAGCTGGTTAGTCTGAGAGCACAGGGAATGCCCCCGCACTGAGTCCCTGTACCTAACATTGTATTGCCACCACCTCAGCCTGTAGGCAAATCTGTAGGAACAACACACTGCAGCAAACGGCTGGATTTCAAGTAAGTTTCTCACCTTAACATAAATTATCAGGGCCATTACAAAGCAGCTGTGATGTCTGGTTCATGTTTTCATCAGCTCATTGGGACCTACCCGCAGCATCTTCCCAGCAGACTGGAGCAGCAACACACCACAGAGCTCTGCGACTGGAAGCGCGGCCAGTGCCTCTGCGCTGGATACAAGTGCAAATCTGGTATAAGCAGGTGCAAATTTCACAGAAACCAACATTGTGCTCTCGACACTCGGCATCTCTGGCAAGCTCTGTTATGGTCTATTGAAGTAGTTCTTCCAACAGTTTTTATGGGATTGGCTGGCAGTCTACATCAACTAAAGGAAACATTCCGGCTTAATCACCTGCCCAATAGCTAATTAAGAAACCGTGACAGTGCCCGCTTAGCTTAAAAGGTCGCAAGCATAGGTTAGCAGCTAAGATGGTTACCATGAACAGAAAAATATACTTTATTGCAATAAACTCTCCAGTTTATCCAGGTGACTCTCATAACTTCAATAAATTCTCAGGTACATTTGTGTTTGCACTGAAATAAGAAACAAAACCAAACCTTCTACAACTCCCCTGGGAGCTACTTATGAGACTTCATGAAAGTTACAAACTCCCTGAGCACTGACAGTAAAGTACAGACCAGCAAATACATTCTGCAATTCCTCTGAGTTATGATCATGAGAAAAACTCCACAAAATAAAACTTTTTTATTGCTCCCAGTATACATAAATTCTAATGAATTCCCTAGTGAAAAATTTGGTTAAAGGTAGAGGTGGTTTGAGAATATGTTCTCCCTTAAAATATCACCAGTGTGCACAGTCCTAATGCTTCAGATTAAAAAAAGAAAAAGTGAAGAAAAAAGTGCACAGGAAGTCCCAGAAATATCCTACACTGTTGTTACAAGCACATATCTGTTCAGCTACTGCCATGCTTTCAGTATCTGTTGGCATTACTAAACTCTTACATCCCAGCGAAAATCCAAATCGACTTGTTAGCCACCAAAGATATGTTTCTCAGGTTCTATTAGGAAACTCACAGAACTAACATAGACTGCCCAAATCAAATAATCTGTACCTCAGCATTTGCACATTATTAAACACATTGTTATTTGTGCAGCTCAAGTTGTGGTTATGCAATTCAACTTACATGTTAGTTACATACTTCACAGTGTGAAGGCGCAGTTAATTCTAACATTGCCAAGCGACATGATCTGAAGCCTTAGTATTTTTCCATGAACTCACTGGAAAATAATTTCAAATAATGAATCGATGTGAGAATTTCACAACTGTTTGTGAACAGGAATAAAAAATGTTAAATTAATTATTTATTGCAAATTATTCTCTTCTGTCTCCCAAGCAGCCTTCTAGAAGCCATAATGTGCTCAGCAAGGGAAGCTGTAGAAGTGTTCGTTAAAGTTACAGCATGGGGCTCCAGGCTTATTTCTGGCTAAGAGACCTGTTTGGTTTCTGGGCAGGGTGAGTATTGTATGGATTTCCTCACAACCACCAGCTCTGCAAACAAAACCTGGGATCAGAGAGTCCTGCTGGATTCCTGCGGTTCCGTTCAGCATCCGGGCATCAGGAGCAGCCCCAGCGACAGCCCCAGCAAAGCACAGACCCGCGCTGCCTTCCGTTTGCGAACTAGATTTGCACAGCTGCTAAAATGACAACGAACCAGCGAGAATATTCTGCTTGTCTTGCAGAGGGAGGCATTGTAGACAATGATCTTCCCTGGCTGTTCCCATGCTGCGGTGCTAATGGGAATATCAAGGAATACGAGGTATTTTTTGTCAGAAAAGGCAGTAAATGCAAACAATGAGCAGATCTCTCGAGCAAGGCTCCAGCTTTATTCAACCACTTCTCAGAGTCAGATCAATATTAAGTTTCATGTCATAACTGACAATTCTCATGAATTTTGTGTTTTTAGGGCTTCTAAATTATACATTTCTATTAACATTACTTTAAAGGGCAATAAATTCTCAGTCTTATCTATCCAGAAAAGTTTACATGGAAATAATTTAAACTCTGCTGGAATAAATAATTCAGGCTTTCCCTTTTTATTACACACTAAGAATATCCTCATATGAGTGACAACTCTAATGTCCCTGTAAGGTGAAATTTTTACCACACAAATCCGTAACTATTTTTCGCAATGCTTTTAAGACAGTAAATAAGCTATTTATGCATTCTGCCTTTTTTTCCCACCTGAAAGAGTGGGCTGAATGGAGATGTTCCTTGTTATAGATTTCAATATTTTTTTAATATTTTTTTCACCTCCTGACTCAGCTTAACTTTTTTTGGATAAACTTTTTTTTTTTCTTTTTTCTTTTTTTTTTTTTGGTTGGCAGTAGCAATTATCATTCAGATAAAACGTATAGAACGTTTGGTCTTTCTTCTGTTTTCAGCAGGCATGACTTTATCAGCAGCAGCTTTCCAGCAAGCCTGCCCAAACACTGATGGGTCCCAATAATATCAGAGTATGTAAAAGCCCAAAGCGTGACTAGTGTTTGACACCATGAAAACCAAGATGTTTCACGTAGCCCTTTGCATCGGTTACCTAGGTCATGCCAGATTTGAGGCAAAGTACACAACTTATGAACTTTAGCTTGATCTTTGTGTTTCTGATTTCTGAGGAATTTCATCAGATGAGTTTTTTCCCTAATGAAAATAAAAAAGAATTTGAAAACACCAGCCTCCTCCCTAAGACCCCGCTGTGGACAGGTGGCACAGTCAGGAGGACTGTGCCAGCCCATCAACAGCAAGATCTGATTTTCAAGGAACAGAATCATTCAGAATCATCCTTCTTCTTCCTATAAAAAAGGAACAACAATGGTAATTTTTTTTCAGACTCTTTTGGATTGCGGAATGCATTTAAGGCAGATATAGGAAATTAAACACACAAGCAATGTCCCTGAGTGTTTAAAAAGTGCTCAGGCATTTAAATGCCTTCACAAAGAAAGGTTTGGATCTCATGGGTGAGAACCATCTCACTCTAAGTATAAAATACCTGGCAGAGTAACACTTACTACCTTAATGACAAACAGGAGATGGAGAAATTTGGGCCTTAGCTTGTATGAGTAAACTCTTTTCAGTTGCTGCCTGGCACCTTTCAGGATCACTTTGAAGATTAAAAAGGAAAAAAAGTGAATTAGCCAGCTGAATTCTGCCCAGTTCGACAGCTAAATCTGGACTAACTCCATTGATTTTGGCGAAGTAATCTCCTCTTTATACTGCTTTAACAGAGATGTTTTGGCCTGGGATCATCTCTAAAATTTATCCTTTTCCAAGTTAAAAAAGCACAAAATATTTGGGAAAGCAATGAGTTTAAAAGTAAACAAAAAAAAAAAAAAAGGAGGAGAAACAAAGAGAATATTTGGGGTAAGAGAAAGTGGGAAAAAGATGAAAGAACATGGAGATATTTGAAAAGACTTCCAATTGGATTAAAATGATGATAAATGGAGGTACAGCACAGGGGTCAGGCTCCTCTTGATAACAGGATCTGAGTGCTCTCAAACAGTTGGTGTCTGTCAGTTATGTGGGAGCCCCTTTGGTCTCTTGTGACTAGAGTTTTTCATCGTGCGTTTCTGACAGGATAAAGCGGAGCAGCTAAACAGGATAATTCCCACATTCTGCTGGGTGAGTCATTTCCCTCATGCTTTTGAAAAACCTTGCAGGCGAAGGGGAGCCGTGCTGACAAAGCAGAGGAAGTGCACTTTTTGGGATTTCACAGGGCGCCTGGTTCAAACACGTGTCGCCGTAACAGAGAACACCTGCAGCACAGTTCAGCGGCCGTCTGGCAAACACGGCTGGGGCCCTGCACAACGCGTGAGCTACGGGGCTTTATTCTTTATTTTAACGTTATTTATTTAATCCTTCTGGGCAGTAGGATGAAATCTTCAGCCAGTACACTTTTCTCTCTCATTATACAGCAAGATGCAATGACTAAATTAATGAAGCTGCCCAACGCAGAAACAATCTCTTAACAGCAAAGAGCCCCATGGTGTGAAGAAGAATATGTATGGCTTAATGCTGCTTGGCAAGGCTAAGCTCAACTGGAGCATCACAGCGTTAATAGTGTTCCTTAATGCCAGTTTAGCATTATGGAGGTAAAAGAGCTGCCATTGAGAGCAATCTGAGCGGCTGGTGAGGTTGCTGAACCTGATGATTAGCAGGCTAATTACCCCCTGTGGCTCACAACTCATTAATCAACCATTAAAATAATCATTTCTAAGAACAGTCTCAGATGTATCAGGAGAAAAAGGCTGGGAGAGTTAGTCTGTAGCCACTTTGGGCCGATTTGAATTCATCTGTTCTGGCAGCCAGGAATGGTATCTTTGAACAATTAAACGTCTTAACCCTGCTCAGGACCCAGAGCTCTCCAAAGTCTCTGAGTGAAAATTGCCTTTGGCCCACGACCTCTCATAGCATCCTCCTTCTTCTCTGCCCTGGTCACCCTTTGCACCAGGACATGCACCCCTGCTCCGGCCACCGTAACACTAGGCATTCAATACACAAGTTCACAGCCCTCCTGTCAGGGTCCAACATCCACCCGGCCCCTGGGCTGACACCAGTTGCAGCTGAGCACTGAGCAGATCAGAGCGCGAATGCACCCAATCCAAACTGAACCACGCTAACCCCTTCATACAAACCCGTCCAGCTTAACCCTGTGCCTAATGAGGGAGAAAACAGAAGGCAAAACAACGTTTCACTCAAACCATGGCTCAGCTGCACTCGCGCCACCTCCCCAGGGCTACAGCACCACAATGGGAGTTCATCCGAATGGGCTCCTGGGCAGGGATGGCGGGTGAAAGCACCTGCCGGTGACACACACCACCAGAACACACCAGTGGGCCCCAGCTGCCAGCAGACGGCATATAGCAGAACGTCTGTCCTTACGCTCCCCGCTTGTTTTACCAATTTCTACTCAGCCCATGAGTTGTGCTTCCAGCTCTGTGCGGAGGGGCCAGCCTGGCAGTCCAGGTGATCTCCTTCTTCACTATTTGCTCCTAACACCGACTCCTTTGTCTAGTCTTTACACTTACCTCTTCTATTGCTTTAGAGAAGATCTGTGTAAAAAGGCAGGCCAGCTAAAACACTGTCCTCCTTTGACTCCTGCTTTAAAATCCCCCCTGCTGGAATGCCTGCAAAACGTTTGATAACAGCCAGACCATGTGCAAGATGACACTTTTATCTTTTAAGCTAATGAAGAATGTTTCATTGTTTAACCTGCCTTCTGTCTGGCCAGAGGCTTCTGCTTAGTCTCGCTTATCCATATGTACAGCTAATCAGGTCTTCAGTGAAAGAACTATCTTTATTACTTGTGTCCAGCACTTAGCACGACAAAGTCCTGAACACATGCTGAGGCCGCAGTACAGAGTAGTAGGATAATTCACATCTTTTCAGATCAGCTGGGCTTAATTAAAATCCCAGGATATTTAGGGAATTGGCTGAAGATGCCTCAAAGCACTGAGACCCCCAAAAAGAAGAGTGAGGCTTCATAAAACTAAAATCCAATTCCTGGAAAAATGTTGGAGCAAATAAACAAATTACTTAAATACATAGAAGAAAACAAAAGATGAATAAAAGCCAACATGGATTCGTTACAAAGATGCCATGTCAAAACAGCCTTACTTCCTTTTATGGCAGGGGAATAGCTTTAGGGGAAAAAGAGAAAATGTTACGTATCTCGACTCCAGTATGGTTTTTGACATTGACGTGATACTTTCAAAAAGAAGATAAGGAAATGTGAGCTAGACAACAGTACGCGAAGGATCAGGCAGTGCAGACTTGGTTGGAAAATCATTCACTGTCAAAATAAAAAGATGGGCCTAGTGAGGTTCCATAGGGGTGATTTTATGTTCTCACTGAGGGCTAGACGATAGATGAGGGAGGATACCCACCAAACCTGCAAATGATGCAGAGCTCAGGCAGCAACAGCCAGCTGTAGAAGTTCAGAACAGGGTTGGATAGCAGTTCTGTAAGAAAGGATCATGAGCTGACCATGAGTTGAGAGCACCATAGCACCTCTGTACAAAACAAAAAAGGGGGGAGAGCGGCACATATAATCCTGTACAAACAAGAAAGTAATCTGCATATCATATGAAATAATGTTTCCATACTATTATTAACGCTTCCACTGCAGCAACAGCTGTTTAAGAGAGATATAGACCATCTGGGAGACAAAAGTAGATTGACAAGACAGCATAAAGACTACAAAAACTAATATTGCTTTTTGCAGTGAAAATAACACAGAGGGGAGCTGTGCTGAGTCCTGAAATGCAGAAAGAAAAGCTGCAGAGAGAAAGCAATGAGTTTGCTCTCTCACCGATGGTGGGCAGGATGAGTTGGAATAGACTGAAATTACCACAAACATTAAGTTAATCATTGAAAACTGTAACGGGAGTGTATCATCAGACTAGGTTTCCTAGGGAGTCTATCAAGTCACTATCACTGAAGTTTTTTAAGAGTATTAGACAAAATATCTTCAAAGAACGACATAGGTTTAGATGAAAACGCTTAGGGCAGGGAGTTGGACTACATATTCATAGTAAAAAAAGGAAAAAAAAAAAAAAGAAAGAGTGCCAAACTGGATTAACTTCAACCTAAAGAAGTTCAGAAGCATAAGAATTCCTGTGCTTCCTGATCCATAATATAGTAAGGGAGGATTTTGTTCTTGCACAGTACACTATTCACAGGTACCCTTCCATCTGCTAAGTGCAAAATGAAGGCAAATGTTACTGTACTACGTTACATCCTATTTGCATAGGTGTAAGCAAGAGAGCAAACCCTTGTATTTACAGTCACGGTTGCATTAGACAGCAAGACATGAAGGTCAGAGTTGTTTCTGGGTTAGAATGCCAAAAGCACAATTGAATTGCCTTTCGGATAACGCATTTTAGCCCTTATTTCTCCCGAGAGGGGCATGCATACCTACGGACACCAATTGCAACCCCTTTCCCGTACTCTCGCTAACACAGCATCTTCTTACATTCCTCTGGTATAGCAGCAGTTCTTAGGTGCTACTGGAAGGAACAGAACAGAATCTCAACCTGTGATGTATGAGAGTAGTTCTGAGAGCGACTTACGTACCAGTACATTTGTTTCATGCCTAGAGTCATATCATTGCAAGGTGTGATCTTCTCAGGTCTTGTAACTAGGACTAAGCTCAGTTAACACTTGACTTGGAGTCTTTAAAAGAAAATCTAAGGGCTGGTAGAAGTGTTTGGCAAAGCTTTGAACCAGCTCCTCAGCATGGTGTTGAGGTCACTCTGGGACAAAAATGGGCAATGTTTCATACAAAACACAGCTCAGTGTTTATACATCTGCAGAAAGAAAAGAGAGGAGAGAGGAAGAAGAAGAAAAGAAAAGCAGTTTCTACAAGAAAACATTGGCTATGCCACACACAAAAGCTCATCATTTTCATTTGGAAAGACAAAATCAAATATGCCAACATTTTCAAATACCTTTTCCCTGCAGAATTTCCATCCTCTTAAAAAACAATAGTTGCCATGTCAGCACTTTGTCCTAAGCAGTAATAAAAAAATTCCTGAAATGCTGAAGTTTTCCACATAACAGAAATACCAAATGTTGCTCATTTCTATTTCCATCCTTGTGGTTTTTGGGGTTTTTTTTGTGTGTTTTTTTTCTGTTTGGTTGGTTTTTGTTTGTTGTGTTTGTGGTTTTGGGGTGTTTGATTGTTGCTGTTGGGCTTTTTTTGTCAATTACATACCTCTGTCATTTCACAGACAAGGGGGCCTGTGGAGAGGACTTACCCTGCAAGAGCTGTCAAGAAGTTCCCAGCTGTCCACCCTCTCCCGGGGACTCCTGCTCTAACTGTAGGTACTGCTGACCTGCTTGTGAACGAACTCCTGGCAGCGACTTGGGGTTTGCTGAACTGTTTGAGCTATAATTTACAGTAGGTCTCAAGCATTAACCTAACCCTTCTAAGTCCACCACTAAACCAAGTCTCTATGTGCCACATCTACATGTCTTTCAAATACCCCCAGGGATGGTGACCGAACCGCTTCCCTGGGCAGGCACCATTTCAGCAAAGAAATTTTTCCTAATATCCAATCTAAACCTCCCCTGGTGCAATTTGAGGCCATTTCCTCTTGTGCTATCACTTGTTACTTGGGAAGAGAGACCAACACCCTCCATGCTCCAACCTCCTTTCAGGTGGTTGTAGAGAGGGATAAGGTCTCCTTTCGGCTTCTTTTTCTCCAGATTAAACAACCCCAGTTCCCTCAGCTGCTCCTTGTCAGGCTTGTGGTCCAGACCCTTCACCAGCTTCATTCCTCTTCTTTAGACACGCTCCAGCACATCTGTGTCTTTCTTGTAGTGAGATGCCCAAAACTGAGCACAGTATTTGAGGTGCAGCCTCACCAGTGCCTGAGTTCAGCGGGACGAACATTTCCCTGATGGACTGAAATCTCCAACACCTACAAGGTTGAAACTGAGATTCCAGTTTAGATCTGTCATTAAATGCAATCAGTCTTTATGACACTTCCAGAAACAAAAGTGAGAGGTTTTAAATCTCTTGGAGCCTGACAGCTAACAGTGCAGAAATAATAAAAGTATCTAACTACTTTTCAACAGCAAAATAATTTGAAGAGAACAGTTCTGCAATGAGATCACCTTGTGCTGTGGTGAGGATGACAGTACTAACAACATAGTTAAGTCTCTTGCAAAAACTAGACAATTCCAGGATCCAGACTAGGCTGTCTGCTCATCCAGTGAAAGCCTTGTTGCACCTCCTCGAGAAACCCAAGTGCTGATAAAACATTACAGCGAGAGTGCGGTACACATCATTACAAAACAAACAGGAGCCAAATAAGCATTTGCTGTGGGTATGTGGTCATCAGCACTGGAAGGCTTCCCAGAAACACAGTGTTTTTAGCAGCCCCTCATGGACGAGAGCGGGGCTGTCCATCAGGTGGAGATCAGCATTTTATTATCGCTGTACTGATTAGTTGGGATCCAGCCCAAGGAAGAGATGCCCCAGAGTGGTCTGCTCGGATTGATTTAACCAGCACAGCATAAAGCCTGGTGAGTACTTCTTGGATCTGTTCATAGAGAGGCAGAGGCTTGCAGGAAGGTGAAGATGAACCAATAATCAGGCAACTTGGGGTAGACCCTTGAGCAAGGAGCACAAATGGAAGAAACACCTTCCTCTGGTGACACGGTGAAGGTGGTCAAGCTGCAGCCAGCTTGGCGGAGTGAGGCAAGCACTCGTTATCAGTGAGAACCCTGAAAGATTTTCATTGAGCTGGAAATTTGTAATACTCCCATATTCACTGGAATTGCTGTAGTGCTGTGTCAGCATGAGAGTGCGGAGGGAAGAGCACAGCGCTCTAAAAGTGCACCTAGGGTAAGGATTGGGGACAGGCTGAACGGTCCAGCTGAGAGGAGAGAGGCTTGCTCCAAAAGTGAACGTTCTGGCTGTGGCTGAAGCTGTGACCATCATCATCAGCATCTCTGTCTGCTCACCCCAGCCTCTCAGCTGAACACACAGCTGGAGGGGAGAGAAGATATCAGAAGGGAAAACTAGTGTTCGTAACAGGTAAGGCAGAACACCAACCAAAATCCCTTCCATGAGCCTTTCTTCAGCAGAGGGGGAGACAAAGAGATGGAAAAGTAAGATAAGAAAAGCCATGCTGGGCTACAGAGCATAACAAAGGTTGGTATGGGAAGTCAGAGGAGGACTCATCTCTTTCAAAGGGGATCTCAAGTTTTCCAAGAATTAAGTTACATCACATCCCATTTTCACTTTGACAGAAGTTATAAATCAAATCAGAATATTTCATCTAAGCCTTGCAGATAATTTCTTCATCAGCATGCTTTATTAAAAAAGCGATTTGAAAAAATCCTGACCTTTTATAGGTCACTTCTCTTTTCCTAGCCAATCAGATCTTTCTGTTCTCTGAGGTCCTAATCAATTATCAGCCCATTTATTTCACTTGATATGAAGACTGTGCCCAATTAATTCAGAGATGCATTAAAGTGAAAGGTTTTACAATTGAAATGAATGTTTCTTACTTTCTGTCATGTCCTGCTCTGGGAAATTAAGTTTAAATAAATGCTAACGGAATTGTCAATAATGCATTGCATAAAGGTCAGCGTGGTCAGGCTTTATATAAGAGATGTTTTTATTTCTTTATATTAGAATGTGTTTTCTTCTTTTATCTGGTAAAAGAGGAGATGCGTACAGCTACCACATCTGTGGTACAGTTGAAGCTTCATCGCAATGAATTGTGATTTAATACCTTCTCAACCATGGCTATTTCCCATCTCCAGTCTTCTGTCATAATTAACGCAAAGTTAAATAGGCTCTCCATTTGACACACATCAGGTAGACTGAACTTTGTGTTGGTTAAACAGCTCATTAGAAAGATTGGTCTAAGTAGAGCTGAGATCTCTGATTCTACATGAAAAGTCTTCACCCCTTTGAAAATAGAATAATTTCTCAGGGATCTAAGGCAGACAGACGAGGTTTTAAAAATAGTAGATAATGTGCCAGCTGCACCCACGTTCCCTCTCATAAATTTCCTTCCGTCAGTTCAGTTTAGTGGAATAAGTTTTGCCTCCTCTCCTGTTGCTGAGAAGCAGTACTGCCAGGTTTCCCTGGGTATCTTCCCTATGTGGAAACCCTTTTCCACTTTACCTTTGTAAGAGCCTTGGATACAGGAAAAATTCCCTCTGTATTACAGAAATGATGCTTAAACAGAGAATTGTTGCAGGAAAGATGCCACGTGGAAGAAGAGGGCTGAAATTCAGCTCCCCAGTGTTACCCATTTGTCTTCTACAATGTGGCTGCAATTACGGCATTTTCATTGTTTCAACAATCTGTACAGAATGAGCCAGGGTCCCCTCCGGTTTCAAAAAGTCCCTGGTCAACAAATATATCGCTTAAAAAAATGGATAGGAGGCTAGGAAACACAAACTTTAACTTCATGGGAAAAACTTTGCTGCTCTCTTCAGTTTTCTACACTTCAGTGACAGCACTCACAACATAAAATCATCCTCAGAATGGGATACAACTTTCTGAAGTCAGATGTGTTTTCTGTGTATATAGTGGAAGCAGTTGAAAATCAAAAAAGTCATTCAGCTTGCAACAGTTCAGTTTGTCACGTGGCTCCCATTTCTCAAGGAAGATGTAAAGAATGCTCAGGCCTTTTTAGTTTTTTAGTCTTGGCTTTTTCTTTTTTTTTTGCCCGTAGCTCTTTTGTTTGTGGAAAACAAAACACCACCACCACAAACCACACACCAGCCAAACAACTGTGAAAACATAAACATCAACTCTGAGACACACAATCTGCTCTTTCCATTTCAAAGCAAGGCAGTTCAGATTTGAACTGTGGTACCTTTAATTCCACCACTATTAGCTCCTTCACAGTCCTCAGCGTTTAAGAATGGTTTAGCACTATAAAGATCTGAAATATGGTTCGGTCCCTCACCACATGAGGCAGCACAGGCGATGCACGATTTGCTTTAGTAAGAAGAGCTCAGTTCTTAAAAGTTTGAAAAATACTGCTCCAGGATACCGAGCATCCTCAGTTTGCACTGAACCTCAAGTAATTAGGTAATGGAGCTTATTTTCAGTCTTTATCCTGTGCTCTTCTTAAAGCTGTAAGCCAAAACACATCATCACTCATTCTGAGCTGCTTCCCACCCTGTGAAGCTGAACCAGCACTTACTACTAAACCTGTCTCTGGTTTCAAATTCATTGCTTGATATCACACCCCAGGAATGGGGCCAGTAGGTTTTTGGGGATTTGCAAGCCCAGATTAGTACAGATTCATTTGCCACAACCATCTATATACATATTTTTTTAAGTGTACTTATTCCTTTAACTACCTTCATTTAATTTTATTTTTTAAGCATCAAACAAAATAACTGGAACTTTGTGGAAATATGGATTCAATCAGCGATCATTGGCTATTTTTTCCTGCCTCAGTTATGAAAGGAGATGAGGTGTTTAAATTACTAGATTTCACATGTGGAAGGAATAAGTCTGAAGGAAATAGCATAGGATTCTTTCCAAGCTTGAATTACAAATTATCCCAGGACCCACGAGAGGGGCAGAGCAGAGCACAAGACTTGAGGAGATTCTTTGTCAAGTTTCTTTCTCAATCAGCCTTGAAAGGCACCTTGAGGACCCAATTTCTTCCTTATGTTGCATTCCTCTACTGGTGTAGAAGCTTAAGGAATCCAGTTGGTACCTTTTTCAAAAGCTGCTTGTATGATGTGCTGAAGTATTTATCTTGCAGTAACGCATGTTAATGTCAATTTTGCAAGAAAAATGAACTAACAGGTGAACTACTTCCCCCAAAGAGCTTACTTGTTCTCTTGCGCCTTGCAGGTCCGTACTACTCACATACGACTAGCCTACAAGCTCAAAGAGACTTTTTAAAAAAAACCCTCACAAGGTGTGGATATTATTGAACTGCTCAAATATCTGATAGGTGGAAATTCACATCTTCCTTCAAGCCCTTTCAGTAAAGCAAGAACAGTCATCTCCATCCATTCTCTCACTCTTCCACGCCAAGTTCCTTTTCCTAAATAGGTGGTTCTTTCAGGCAGGCCGGTAGGAGCAAATGACTATTCAGAATAGTAGCCCAGGTACTATAATCAGCCGTGTGCCAGCAGGTGCTGTTCCTGCTCTGAATGCTCACAAATCTAGAGAGAAATCTCAGCCCAGAGGTTATCTTTCCTCTGGCATCAAAATGGGGGAAGATAATTTCCCTCTCTGGTGCAATGCAGTTCCCATGTCGATTGGTGCCAAGAGCATTCTGCAGAGAAACAGCAGTAAAAGGAAAACCAGCAGCCAAGCTCCTGTATCATGTTTTAAATTTAATTTTTTATTTTCTTTTTTAATAATTGACCTGTCAAGATAATTACTGCAGATCATGAGACAATGTCTCTAGCACGTTTGTGGAAAATGGAACCGTTCAGGGGAAGATATACATTTTCAAAGGGTTTGCTGCCTGGAGTGGAATGAAATTTCATCATCCCATTAAAGACAAATGTTAGGGAAGAGGGGCACGAGGGGCAGATGAGGAGGGTGGGGGGCAAAGGGGGCTATGGCCTTTTTTAATTTTCATTTTTGTTCGGCTTTTGAGAGCTAGAAATCCAGTGGCAGATGAGCTTGCCTTGTAAAGGCTACTATTGATATTAACGCGAATAGACTTTTCTTGGAGATGGCTGCAAGGCAACAGACATTCTCAGTGACAGGCTACAGAAAACGCCACATCTTGCATTATTCAGTGTACGGTTTGCATAGTCTTTAACTATAAAGCCTGATCCATTTTCTTTGACTTCTATGCTTACTTCCAACGGGGGATATTTACGCTCTGCTCCCCCCTCCGACTTCTGTCCTCCAAATCCTCTCCAGGGACCGTGAGCCAGAGCATCTCAGCAGGCTGTTACGCAGCACCACGCTGCAAATTCAAGCCATTAACATGACAGCACATCTGAGCCCAACGCTACTGTCCACCACTCCCTGGCTCTCCTATGAGAAGAGCTGCTTTTAAATGGCAGACACCACTGTCTCATGCTTTGATATTCAAAAGCTTAGTGGACCGTGCCCTGTGCACTAGGAAGAGAAATTTAAGCTGAATCTGCCCGAGAAGAATTCTGCTGCACGCTTTGGCTTTCGCAGTTATTTTAATGCAGCACTGACCAGATAATAAAATCCTCAATATTGAATACGAGCTTCTGAAGTCACAAATGTCATCAGTTTAAAGTGGAAGCAGACATCATCCATTCTAGCATAAAAGAAGCCTAAATCGTGGCTCCTTTGAAATCAATACGAAAGCACTTCTTCGCCTGAGTAGGCCAGAAAATGGACATAATTATCATAAAACCTGAACTTTCACTTCCCAAAACGAACGGCCATGTTTTTTCCAGGAGCAATAGGAAACAGCCAGATATCTAAGTTGTACCCTAGACTCTCGCTTTGCATTTTTAAGCACATTTCTAGGTGTAACACTTGACAAGGGAACTGAGAGAACGCAACCTAAGCATCCTTGCTTAGATCTGCCTGAGTCTGCAGACAGCCTGAAACGCCAACTTGGAATCCAATTTGGATTCCAAACAAAATACTTTAAGTGGCAGTATCACTAACTGTTTCACTGCTCAAAAGCTTTTGAAAATAAGAGGAAATCCCAGTGTGAAGATAGAGTGCTTGTAGGGGTGGATGTTCAGTAATGGAGCTGGGAGACGGAGTAATATTTTCCTTCTTGCCGGTAGTTTAGGTTTTAAATACTTGAACAATACACTCCTGACTAGACCTACAGCTTAGCCCTACACTTCTATATTTTAGAGCTGACCCTGGATTTAATAAGAGACAAATCATCCTATTTTATTCATTAACAGGTAAAGACTGCATGATTGCCTTACTCTCATAGGATAACAATGATGCCACTATTTGGGAGGCTACAGCTGATCACTCTTGGCTAAGCAAGAACAAGTAGTAGAGAAACAGGAGTGGGACAAAAACACAACAGGCCACAGTTTAAAATAAAAGAGAAATATTTCCAAGTTGCTCCTAACCTTGGCTTAACATCCCCAAGGACAAGAAAGCCCTCATGGCCATTGCTATAATACCAAACGAATGAAGAAAAGAGACATTCAGCTATTCTAAGCTCTATTATTTGCACATCTTTTAGTTTAACATTTTTATCCAAACCCCAGCTACTATACTGCGTATTCCTGGTTTCTAGGGCCTCACAGGCTCTGCTGTTTTAATGCTGCTACTACACTGGGGGATCTTCATGTCTGTAACAGAACCCAAGTTTCACTGCAGAAAGGAAAAGGAACTGATCTGCTCTGAGTCAGAATTACAGATTCAGAACACTGTGAAAGCTGCCGTGAGGCATTCCCAGTAGGAATCAGTGGCCAGCTGGGACCAAGCAGCAGTGACTGCCCGACTCAAGAAGCCATTAAAATATAGAAGCATCACTTAACACTGGCAAAAAATGCACCCCTCCTCCTTTCTTCTTCCCAATCTTGCCTCTTAAATCACCACTCAGCATTATTTAAAAAGGGCTTTAAGAAGCTTCCGTTCTGTTTTTTTAGGAAGTACTGAATGAGAGATCAAGGCCAAATATGACCAGAGATCAGCTTTGGGGACAAGCGCTGATCTTGAAACAGCACTTCACACTTGAAAGCATGTTCATTGCTCAGGCAAAAACGAACAGAGGAGGAAGGAGCTGGAGCAAGGGCAAGAAATGCATGTTACTGCATAACTACAGCTCTTTGTTCAGTTTACCATTCACTGTGCACAATGGAATTAAACAGTACAGAGGATGAATAAAAGCCCGGTACTGCCTTATATTTCTCCTGATTTTGGCTTGTTTCCTTTACCCAAAAGCTCAAAGACTTTCCTGCTCATTGGTTCTGGAAAGAGATTTGTTGGCATGCAAGTTTCTGACTGCTTCTTGACTTAGTGTAGACATACAGGAATTCATGCTGTCCCAGCAAGGGGCTGTAGCTCCCTGGGTATCCAAATAGTCCTGGTGCACTAGGGTTGAAAGCAAGAGCAGAGCTTCTTAGCACCCATGTACTACAATATCTGACAAGGCAAGCCCCCTCTGCTCTAAGTGCCCAAGTCACTGTGCACCACCACACCAGAGCTTGTTTCTAGCTCTGGATTGGGCTCTTCCCTGACCCACTGAAGAACACATGAGACTACAGGCACGGGGGAGCCCCACTACTAGATCCTCTACCTACCTACGGTTTAATCACAGCATCGCTGTTGGAATGTAACTGGGCATGGCCCACTACCTCAGCCACAAACCTGCATTGTGAGCCCTCTCATATGAGCCAACATACAAGGGAACAGAGAAAGAAAGAAGCCCGAAATGCTCTCCACATACAGATTAATCCAAAATATTCAGTGCCTTTAACGATGGACATTAGCATTCTCTGAGGTCACTGCACAGGAAAGAACCAGAGACAGAACAAAACAGATAAGCCCTTGCTTGAAGTCTGGAGTAAAGTGGAGAACAGGCCTTCTGCCTTTCCCCCAGGTTCTCACCATTAGACCTTCCCCTGGATATTTTGGAGAGACGACATTTCCCCATGCCCTCCAGCAAGCTCAAAACAGCTGCCTCCCTCCAAGTACCTATGTGCAATAGCTTGCAAGACAAAAGAAAAAAACCCCTGCCTTGATGCCTCGTTTTCCAAACTTGCTGCTAGTTTAAAAGCCACGGGAAAACATGGAGATGCTGTCAACTCCGCTACTCACAAATGCAGATAAATCCTGACGACACAATATTTTTCCCAAGTGATATTGTGACTTGGGGCAACATAAGTGCTTCAGTCCCTCCTTTCCACCTGGATACATCCTTCTTGGCATGTTTGCTACTACATTGTATTGCTCGGTAAGAAATTAAAATTGCAAGAGCAGGGATATATCAGTTCCACGACTCCAAGAAACAAGCGCCAGACAGTTCCTATTTAGTATGCATGGGAGAAGCATACATGCCTTTTATGGTTGAATGTACATGATTAAATACTATATTTGCTGAGGAGAGGAAAGGGGATGTCCCCCATTATAAGCTATGATTTATTTTTCCTATCTCTGCCTTGCTGCATTTACAGTAAATTTCTTCCTTTAGAAGCAGGTAGGTTCATCTGCAGTTCCACAGCAGTCACAGGAGGATTTTCCTTCCCTCCTGGAAAGCATCCAGTGCTCCTTCTCTCTAAGGAAAGGGCAATCCCTTCCTCCCACCCACCCCAAGAAGAGCAAAGATCTGGAAACCTGCCACATATGACTGTGGCGTCAGTTTAATTTTACCGGTAACAGTAAAGAGGATCAGTACCCAATTCTGGAGACAGTGCCGTGCGTACTAAAACTACTGATTTTCCACCCCCTACCCTTTCATCAAAATGCTAAAGAGCTGTAGCTCTACAACCACCTGCAGCACACTGTAGCAAGGGGTTTGCCAGGGAGCCAATTGCAGCAGGCACATACCTCCTGGGAAAGACTCAGATTTACAGCTTCTGCTTTGGATGGGAACACAGTGAATGAGCCCTGAGACTCGACCATTGCTGACATGCAGTCTGTGTGAGAATGTAGCACCTCATTTTACCCCTCCCTGCCATCCCCCAATAGTTCTTTTTGGCTTACACAGGCATGTGAAGGATAAGTCCCAAAATAAAAAGGTCTTCCTGGGGTGGTAGCTGAGGGAGCCACCACTTACCTTTGCCATCAGCACTTCTCAACCATGCCCCTTGTGAAGCAACACTGCCTTCCCCAGCTCAGATCAACTGAGCTCTTCGCCTGAGCACACCCTGAACAGCCTCAGTCCAAACTAACCAGGTAAGCCAACACTGCTGAAACAAGAGGCTTTCACTGATCCTCTGTGTGTACACACACGCAGGCACGTCGCAAGAAGAGCCAGAGGCCACGAATGCAATTGCAAAGAGCAAGTTTTATTCCGGTTACCTCTCTACTGGGGGATCTCCGAAGCAGCACCTAAGCTCCCATGCAGAGGGAACACAGCGGGGACGCAGGCGCTGCAGCGATTCAGCCCTGCTGGAAGATCCCTGGTTCTGCTGAGCTCACCTGTATTTCAAGGCTTCAGGCAGGCNTACACTCTTCAGTTCAACTGAAATCTGACAGGCAGCTATCACAACAGCAGCTTCACCAGCAGATGACACAGGAACATATCCTCTGCAAAGAGGTGGTGACAAGTAGCCATTCAACTTGTCTGTCAACACAACTGCAGATAGAAAAGGATGCACCATAGATGCAAAAGCCCAGTCTCAGTCTAAAAACTCATTAAATCACTGAGTCTAGTGGCTAAGCACCTCTAAAGACCTAAAGCCAACCAAAGGGAAAGAGTGGGCACAGGACACACTTGCATCTTTCACAGTTGAGGCTTAAAATACATATTTACCCCTAGTCTTAGGGAGAAGACAACCGCTGCAGTAGCGCTGTCATCACAGCATCTTCTCTGTGGTTTTCCTGACCCCCAAAGATTTCTCAGTTTGTTAAAAGACTCATGCATTGTTTTTCTTCCCCCAGCATCCTTGTTTACAGCCTGCAAGTATAAGCAGGCCTGCTGAAAACAAGAAAAAATATTTTACAGTCTTATGAAATAATATAATGTACGTAGCACTGCAAAGATAAGTACTCCAGAAATCTGGACAACGTGAACACTAGTTACTTAAACTTACTCCAAAGACCGAGACAGTGATAGAGATATGTAACGTTGCGTTCCCAAAGAAGTCATATTGGATACTATTGACATGTAAATAAGAAGAGCACATTTAAATACCACCTAGTTGCTCCTCCCCTCAACATTACAGATCTTTAAAAAAATACATTATCTTATCAGGCTTGAAAGAGCCCGGTCTACTGCGTCCTATAAAGTTATATCTTTACTACACATAGGAATATCCTTGAACTAGTCTATCCCTGTACTCAGCCAACAGTAACGCTGTTTTCAAATGAGTTCGCTTGAAATTAGAAGAAAGGATTTCAACCTCACACATATTTTGGTTCTGTTATGTTAGGACATTAGGACCTTGGCAGGTTTAACAAGACACCTGGGTCCTAAATTAGCTGTAAGTACTCTGGGGAGAGGAAAGAAAACAAAACAAAACACAAACCTAGGTATCTTTGAAACAATCTCAGTGGAAAACATCTGGTCATTGCTCAAAAAAAAAAAAAAA